>JAWPHD010003468.1:0-210000 GCA_037043455.1 Cyrtodaria siliqua | reverse complement strand
TATTCCAGATAATACGCCAAACTAAACTAGACACGAAAAATAGTCGTTATATTTATTAAAACAAAATTAATAATAATATAAAAAACAAAACAAAACTAAAAAACATAACGCGATTCTAGTTAACACAATCTCCCGTAAAAAACAAGAAGTAAGATGAGCTAAACGTCAGGAATGCCGAACTAATACATGTCAGTGTGTTAGTATTGTTTTGATGCTAAACATTCTCACAAACCAGCTGCACGTTTCTTAAGAACAGATCCATTTCACTTTTATATTTTTACAATCTTTACGTTTTTCAGAAAAAGAATGCAGACACTTACACATCTGATGATGGTCACTATCTTGGCTAACGCAGCATACGCGCTCCAACAAACATACAATGACGAAACAGGAAACAGACCAGATCTTCTGGGATACATCATGCGGAATTTCGGACATCGTCGCCCGTCGCAAGTTAACACAAACGGTTACTTATTTTCGCCTGGAAATTATGACAGAACTGACGAATCGAAATACCCTGATCAGTTTTTATTTCCAGAAAAGACAAAGAAATCCCCTTTATACAGATTAAATAAGCCGATAAGTTTGCGTCAGACAAGGCTAGCCTCATTCGGATCAATGATACTTCCACAACAAACGGATACCAACTCGCGTCCAGTTTTACGTTACGGATAGCATCTGTTAATCTAACAGCAGGTGTCATAGTGAACAAAGTATGCAAAACGTTTCTAAATGATATACTCAGCTATACATCTACAGAAACATTTAGTACACAGTACTGGTGTAAACAATTGATCATGTTTATATGTCGTCTGCAGACTTGACTCTTTGTGAACTGTTTTTTTTGTCGGCTGTAGACAACACGTTATCAATAAAACCCCTCAAACATACCACGATACAAAATACTAGTACTTTGTTTAATAATATTAAGGTATAACAACAATTTGCCATTAGAAGGTTGTTCCACTCTTTGTTTGTGAATAATATTTTAAAAGTCTGAATGTTTAATAAAAATATAAACACGACATATTTTGTTCTTTCATTTTCCTTTTCCAGTGTAAGACAACTAATTTGACTAGCAACGACTATGGTCCTTGTAGTTTATTGTCGAATGGTCACAGTGTAGTACTTAAGTTCAATGCTCGATAAGTGTAGTCTCGTCACAGTGTAGTACGTCATGTGTAGTACTTATGTTCAATGTTCGACACATGTCGCATGGTCAAAGTGTATTAAGCCTTGTGAAGTAACTATTTACAATGCTCGATAGCTGTTGTCTGGTCACAGTGTAGTACGTCTCGTGAAGTACCTATTTTCAATGCTCGATAGGTGTCGTATGGTCAAAGTGTAGTACGTCTCGAGTGGTATCTATTTTCAATTCTCGATAAGTGCCGTCTGGTCACAGTGTAGTACGTCTCGTGTGGTATCTATTTTCAATTCTCGATAGGTGTCGTATGGTCAAAGTGTAGTACGTCTCGAGTGGTATCTATTTTCAATGCTCGATAAGTGCTGTCTGGTCACAGTGTAGTACGTCTCGTGTAGTACCTATTTTCAATGCTCGATAGGTGTCGTATGGTCACAGTGTAGTACGTCACGTGTAGTACCTATTTTCAATGCTCGATAAGTGCCGTTTGGTCATAGTGTAGACGTCTCGTGTAGTACCTATTTTCAATGCTCGATAAATGCCGTATGGTAACAGTGTAGTACGTCTCGTGTAGTACCTATTTTCAATGCTCGATAAATGCCGTATGGTAACAGTGTAGTACGTCTCGTGTAGTACCTATTTTCAATGCTCGATAAGTGTCATATGGTCACAGTATAGTACGTCTCGTGTAGTACCTATGTTCAATGCGCGATAAGTGCCGTCTGGTCACAGTGTAGTACGTCTCGTGTAGTACCTATTTTCAATGCTCGATAAGTGTCATATGGTCACAGTATAGTACGTCTCATGTAGCACATTTTTTCAATGCTCGATAAGTGCCGTCTGGTCACAGTATAGTACGTCTCATGTAGTATCTATTTTCAATGCTCGATAGGTGCTGTCTGGTCACAGTGTAGTACCTCTCGTGTAGTACCTATGTTCAATGCGCGATAAGTGCCGTCTGGTCACAGTGTAGTACGTCTCGTGTAGTAACTGTTTTCAATGCTCGATACGTGTCGTATGGTCACAGGGTAGCACGTCTTGTGTCTTACCTATTTTCAATGCTCGATAAGTGTTGTATGGTCATAGTGTAGTACGTCTCGTGTAGTAACTATTTTCAATGCTTGATAAGTGTCGTATGTTCAAATTGTAGCACGTCTCGTGTAGAACGTATTTTCAATGCTCGATATGTGCCGTCTGCTCACAGTGTAGTATATTTCGTGTAGAACCTATTTTAAATGCTCGATAAGTGCCGTATGGTCATACTGTAGTACATCTCGTGTGGTAACTATTTGCAAGGATCGATAAGTGCCGTCTGATCACAGTGTAGTACATCTTATGTGGTACCTATTGTCAGTGCTCGATAAGTGCCGTCTGGTCATAGTGTAGTACGTCTCGAGTAGTACCTATTTGCAATGCTCGATAAGCGTCGTATGGTCACAGTGTAGTACGTCACGTGATATATATGTATTTTGGGCGTTCTGCGTAAAAAAATGTTTTACCTCAAATTACAGCAGAACGACCCCAAAATACATAGATAATAAATCACCATAAAATGGTGATTTACTTAATTTATTAAAACTTTTTTAAAATAGGGGTAGTGAAGATTGCAAGTTTATTTTTTTTTTATAGTTATTAAAATTACACCCCAAAAAATATAAAATGTTTTTTTTAATACAAAATAAATTTGTTGTTTTGTTATCAAATTACACCCAAATCAACAATTTTCCGACCTTGAATACAAAGGTGGTGGATCATATTCAAACACACTACTAAAACAATAAATCACACACTTTTTAGACTTTTTTGTAAGGTTGCCATTGCTTCCTTTCTTCCCTTTTTTTTGAACTTCACTAATTTCAAGTTTCTTTTGTTTGATATCCTGTTTCAAATTATAGTATCTCTCCAGTTCATCCAAAACCATCTTAAACTCTTGCTCAGATATTTGTGCATCACTCAACGCTTTTGATATTAACTGCTTTATACTATTTAACTTGGACTCTGCTAAAGTTTTTATTTCATGATGTTTTTGAGCTTTTGCATTAAGCTTGCGTCTGATAAAATTAACACAAACACCTGTAGCTCCACATATTATTGCTGCTATTTCCAAAGGTAACAAAACTGGAACAACAAATCCAATCCCAGCCATAATAACACCTGCAGATATTAAGGTAGTGTCAACTCCATCTGTAATATTAATACCACGTTTATATTTTTTATAAAGAGATTTGCGTATATTTTGTTCTGTAATTAACTTTCGTTTAATCTCTGAAATCTTTTGTAATCTATAATTTTGTCCGTCTTCCACTGGCAACTCAGGATATAAACTTGGTGCTGTCGGTTGCTTCATTTATTTATTTATTAATAAAAAATTAAATTAATTTAATTAATAATGATGCCACCGTATTTACAGCGGTAGCGTTGGCAGTCTTGCATACAAAGTTAACAACAGAACCAGCACCAATATCTAAAGGTCTATCAAAGTTATCATGATTGCGTGGGATGATGTGAAGCGTTATGCCATAATTTGGTTGTTCAACACCATTGACAGAAACTATTACAGATACGTCACCAACTAATCGGTCACTTGCTAAACCTATTCCCATAATCCGTCCACGGCGTGTCATTACATGCCCCACATTTGTTTCTGCTCCACCGTTACCAAATGAGAGTATTCTATTCAACACAAGTTGGCCCTTAGCCTCCGAAAATATTGTTATAATCCCATATTTAAAATTATCAACTCTATTTTTTAAATGATTAAACTGGTTAACAAAAGGCACAACTCGCCTATATAAATCTTGAACATTATTTATCAAAGCCTCTAAGTCTTCTGTTTTTTTAGGTCTTGTTGGTCCAAATATACTCATTGTTTTTTTTATAAAAATATATAATTTCTAAAACACAACTCATAGGCAAGCCGTGATTATCTATTTTGTTGCCATGCTTATCTCTGACTTCTATTTTTAATTCAGAAATTGTACCACCCGTAAGACAGTGATATTCAGGATAAAAATGTGTATATACAATATCTCCATACTGCTTATTTACTACAGGTACAACCCCTATAATAGTGCTTGGTGCACCATTGAAATAATTACTACTCGTATTAACTTGTTTCAAATGAACATATAGCTGTTTATAAGGAGCTAAATCAATTGGGTGATTTCCAATATGAGCACCTTTTAACCATTTCCTGTCCTCGAATCCCAGCATTTTTGAAAGACCGCTTGACATTCGTGTCTCTATTGGCGTATTTAAAATTGCTGTAGCAACTTGGACAACAATGTCCAGGGTAATATTTTCTTTAGCAATTTAAACTGTTCTGCCAACTCATATAGGTTAAAGAGTCCGTCTGGTATACGATGCACCTTATCTGGGTTTTTTGTCTTTATGACTTCATGAATAATATTATACCAACCGATAGTGTATGTAAAACTTTTTAATCCAACGCGCTTATCTCCATTTCTATTATCGTTATACTGTTGTAAGCTAATAGAACCGTATATGTTTGAAATTGTATGAAACATTTTTTTTTAATATATATAAAAAATACAAATAAAAATGATTTCTAAAGAATTTAAATATAGCTCAGATGCTCACTACAATTTAAGTACTTTCAGCAAGAAAGTGATAGATATAATAAATCAAAACATAGTCATTACATCAAACGGTAAAGGCTTTAAAGCATCATTTCCCAATGTCGTTAACAAATACAAACTCCCATACGTCAAATCAGATGCTATAGTCCAAAGCTGGGAAACAGATTGGATGTCATTTTGGCAGAATCAGTTGAATTTTGCTATTTGGTGTGCGACAACTGGATGTGGTATTGATTTCAACAATCATCTAAAAGCTGATGCCCTTGTTGGTTCACAGAAACAAAGCTATAATGATGGTCTAGGAACAATTTATAATTACTTGACAAATATTGGTTATCATCCTTTGATAAATACTGTATACGACAACAAAACGAAGAGTTTCACAGTCTATGAGAGTGATAAAACATATCATATTGATTACATTGCACAAGGATCTGAGGCTGACAACAGCTGGTCTACTTTTAAACTAGATAATTCTGCGGGTTTCACAAGAGCTGGAGTAGAAAGAATCAATGACAGCATAAGAACATACTGCTGGGCAATCCTTGGCTCACAATCACAAACAAGAACAGATATACTTGGAACTGGAACGGCATTTGATGCACAGAAACAATTTTTAGCAAATGTAGAGGACGCAATAAATAGCCCCATCGACTTGCCCAGTCAAATTTCAAGATATGAAACAACCTTAAAATATGCAAGAAGTAAAGTAAATTTTGTCTATGGAAGTGGATTGTACATGTCTCCGAGTGACATGGAATTAAGAATTGGAATAATACAAGACTACAATAATGAAATTGTAATAGCAACCGTTGCACAAGCATTAGGATTGAATAATGATGTAAATGTAAAACCAGTGCCACCAAAAAATATTCAACCTTTTCAAGGCACCACAACAAAAACATTTCTGCAGGACTTTGATAAATCAATACATAAAACTGTGGAGCATAACCCACCAGAAATACAAAAAATAGCGATTGAACATGAAGATAACAAAACAACTATAATTGTTGGTACTATAGTAATAGGTCTTGCTGCATTACTTATTTACGATATTTACTAAACCACTCTTTGGCTGCCACATACAACAACCCGGAAACAAACACAAGCAGAGCCCATAGATTGTTACCAAGCCAATTAATAACATTACCTGTTGCAGATAAAAGCCATGATACTATTGCACCAATAACTCCTGGAAGTGCTGCAGCAGCTTTACCAGCTAGGTTGGCAAGAAGTTTACCAAGATTACTTAGTTGTCTTTTTATCCAATCCTTGACACTTGATGGATCAGGTTTTGGAGTTGGAGTTGGCGCAGCACTTGATGTGGGAATAATAGAATTAATTATCACCCCAAGAATCATACCAAATGCAGTTAGGATACTAACAATAGTAATACCTTGCTCCCTAAACAAGGTTTTGATCCTCTCACCAAGAGTTGTATCCTCGTTTAACATTTTGTTTATTGTTTCTTTTATTCTGCTTACTTAGTTACGAAAAGCTTCTCTGTTCTCATTGATGACATCCATTCTTGCTCCTGTCTCAACTTCAAGGTCTTTGATGCGATCGCTAATTCTCTTAAACTGGAATTCATCATTATCAGTCTTAGCTTGTTCTAACTTTTTTTCTCTTGTTATGTCTTTATCAAGTTGTGTGAGTTTTGCCAAGTTATTGGTGAGTTCTTCCTTGACAGTTGTCATCGCTTTTACTATTCCATCCATTTCACGCTTGTCTATATTTGTTTGTGTTGAAACATCAGGACGCTCATCCACATCCCAGTCATAAAGAGCACTTTCCATTGACTGTGCTGTGTTATCAATAACATGTGAAAAATCTTGTAATGGAATAGCATCCACGTCTGGAAAATCGTTTCTTGTGCTCTCCAACGTTTGTCGAGCTTTTGTGATAATTTTGCTTTACTGTCATACTCTGGCAAATTCAAAAATTGTCTTACCGCCATTGTTCCTCTTGTTCCCCCAGAGCCAATAACCCTGTTATATTCACCTACCAAAGAACCAAGAGCAAGAAATGTAAAAGAACCTTGCTTGGCAGTTATTCTTATTTTTTTATCACCAACAACCCAGTATAATGTTTTACCATCATTTGATACATTAAACTGGTCATAATCCATTTTGTCCGGTGCCATCTTATATCGTTTTTTTATTTCATTGTAAAAGGATTTTACAAGATTTTTTTTGTATATTTCAAGTGTGGCTTTTGCCAGCTCTCCCCTGAGTTCAGCAATATGGTCGCTTTGATTAAGAAGACTTCTTTGAACAGGCTTATCAGGCACCATTGGTAAATCATCATCATAATATTTATCATAATCATCTGGATCGTACGTAGGATTGTCAAACTCAAATCCTCCTTCAGCCATTGTTTATTTTATTTAATTTTAAAAAATATATTTAAAAAATAAAAACAATGTCAGCTTACGGAAACAAACTCAACCCTCATAGATAACTAAGAGAACCTCATGGTGCCAAGTGCATCCGCACAAGTGTAGTAATAACTAATAATCCATCAACAATAGACCAAAACCAGCAACTGCTTGTGAGATTTCCCAATCTAAGTACTAATGATGTAATAGTTCCACGTACTGCTCGTCTTGCCTTTGAAATAGAACTTAAAAGCAGAACAGACGCCAACGCTTCTCTATACCAGAATCTGGGTAGAACAATTGTGAAAAAAATGACAATAAGAATAAGTGGCAACGAAGTCATGTCAATAGACGACAGTGATATATATCATTGTTATGTAGATTTATGGAAAAGCCCTATCGAACGAGTAAACATAGCTTACCAAGGTATTGGTAAAGCAAACATGTTAAAACATAGAGTTGGTGCGGGTGATGCTTCCTCAGACACCGAAGATGAAGCTGTAGCAGCAGCTTATGGAAATAGATTTTGTATTCCACTGGACTTTGAAATGTTAGAAAGTCATATGCCATTTTATCAAGCGGGGCTTGGTGATAGGTTAGAATATGAATTAACGTTTAACGATTATAACAAAGTTATCAAAAGCAGTCATGCTGATACATCTTATGTAATAAATAATATCTGCTTGGAATTTGATATGGTTAGTGATGTTGAATTAGCCAGACAAATAAGACAGCAAATCAATGGTAATATAGTATTTATGTATGATCGTATCTTGCGACATAGAAAACTAATAGTAAAAAAATCTGATACCCTTTGGAACATCAACATTAATGTACCAGCACGGAGCATGAAAGGTATTCTAATGCTGTTTGAAGACCCAGAAAGAACAAACACGGAATCCTTTTACAACCCAAAGATTGAAAAGGTTGAAATGACAATAGAGGGCGTACCAAATCAGTTGTATAGTCAGGGCATGAAGGCATATCAACATTGGGATGAAATCAACAAATATTTTGCCTTGACATCAAAAAGAAACAAAGAGACAGAAATAGTAGCGAGGGACTTAAACTTTACCAATGTTTCTCTTGAGACCTATCTAACAAAATCATATGCTTTGTGGCTTGACCTTAGAACATGTGATGACAATTTATTATACGGCAGTGGAAGAAAAATAGAAAACGGCAGTGAAAGCATAACGATACTAATAAATAAAAAAGCAGATGCAGATCAACCTTTATATATTTATCTATATATAATACAAGATGTGCAAATCAATTTCAAAGATGGAAGATACAAAGAAGTACGATACTAAATATCCTAAATATCCCCACAGTGCCATTATCTGTGGTTAGACAGGCTGTGGTAAAACAGAGTTTGTTCTTGACATACTTGAAAAAGAGTATGTTGGAGTTTTTGAACATATAATTATATTGTGTCCAACCATAGAGTGGAACGAGCCTTATAAAAATAGACCCTGGATAGGAGATGTAAGAAACCCAAAGGATAAAAAAATAATAATTGTCAATCCCGTTAGCAACGGCAAAGAAATGCTACAAGAACTGTTGCGTTTATTTTTCAATAAATATGCTGGCAAGCCCACATTATACATCATTGATGATTGCTCAGCCACAAAAGAATTAACAAAGAAAAAAGATATGTTATCAGAGTTGGCATTCTCTGGTCGCCACGCCAAACAATCAGTGTGGGTTATTTCACAGAGATATAATTATGTATTGAAAGATTTGAGGGAGCAAGCAAAATGGTTGTGTATGTTTTACACCAAGGACAGAGATAGTTATGAAAATTGTTTGAGAGAAAATGATGTTATTCCGACGCTGGAAGAGAGAACCAGAATAAGAAAAGCTTTAGCAAAGACTAAATATTCCAAGTTAATATTGAGGACTGACCAACCAACTGGGTATTGGGTTGAATAATTTTTTCAAATTTGGAAAATAAAAAACTAAATCCAGCCGCAGAACGCGACAACCAATGCACAAACCAATACCGGTACAACAGCACTATCCATGTTTTTCTTTTTACGTTGTATCGGGGCTTGTAAAACATACCTTCTTGGCTCACATTTAAAATATTCTACGCCATCCTTTGTCACAGAAATTACAGGCGTTTCCTGTGCACCTTTTGCGTACGTTTGTAAAAAAATACTTTTTGAAACACATATACAACATTTTATTTCATCCTTTGTCATAATTTCCTGTGCTATTTTATTTTTGTCATAATCACTAATCTCATCGTCTGATATTTTCAAATCCATTTTTTCTTATATAATATTTTTTTATTATTACAAAATATATTTATTTCATAATATCCGCATGTATAATACCGTCAAATAATTCCTTTTTTTTTTACAACTGTTGCTAATAGTAATACTAACAGCAAAGTAGCAATGTTAATAGCAATACTGACCATGAATATAGTAATGCTAATAGCATTGCTCATAGCAAATTAGTAATGTTAATAGCAATGCTTGCAGCAAATTAATAATGTTAATAGAAAAAATAGCAATGTTAATAACAATGCTATTAACAATACTAACAATTACTAGTTGCATGAATATCGCAGCTGGTTGTTTTGTATTTTATATTTATTTCAAGATAAAAAATAAGATTATTAATATAAAAATGAATGCGGAAGAACTATTACAAAATATATCGGAACCGACGGAACCAGATGAATCAAATCAACAAGAAACAAAAAAAGAAAGATTATCAGCCATAGTGGCTGGCGGCGGTAGTCGTCAATATTTGGGTAAAGACATACAACTCACAAATATAAATAGCATGCCCCCGGATAAAATTAACAAACTTTACTGCAGATATGAAGCAAGGCTTGGGGCAAGTATGACCAAGACTTTAGGCAATTCTTTTATTAACTTGTATGTGATGGGAGTATCAAAATATTTTAATGTGACAAATCCACCAAAACTGATAGAAGATTTTGAGGAAGACCCATTTATTAATCATGCGTGGTCTAGTGGTAGAGCGCCGAACTCCAGATCGAGAGGTTGTGGGTTCGATCCTCGCCGCGGCCACGTTATTTATCCTTGAGCAAGATAATTAATCCACATTGCTTAGTACTGGTTCTACCCAGGAAGCCATCGAGAGTGATTAATCTAAGTTGCAATAACTTGTTTCGCAATCGATGTAAAATAAATATGTTTAAACTATTAATCATGCTTTGACAAGTGCTTGTTGTGAGTTGTATTACAGGTATGGGATGTGCTTAGCGCCATTTACAGCAATACTGACAACTGTTAGACATATTGATTTTAATAAAAATAAAAATATAGATAATATAAATGATGGAGAACCAAGAGAGTGAAGTTATACCTGTACAAAAAATAAAAAATCCAAAAAGAATAGAGGCTGGGAAAAAAGGAGCAGCGGCAAGGAAGGCAAAGCGTCAGGATGCACAAGATGCTGCAAAGCAAGATGCTGCAAAGCAAGATGAAATAACAAAAATAACAATAGATGAAGAGGAACTAGAAATCAAAATAAACGTATACAAAAATTATATTTCACCGTGTCTGGTTTCATTAGTAGGCATTGCTGGGTTGGGTTTGTATATTTATAACAAGAAATCTGCTACGCAACCTGTAGCTGTGCAACCTGTTCCTGCGGTTGCACCAAAAGACCCGTTTGATTATTTTTAATAATTTATTTAAAAAAAATAATCATATAAAAAAAAATGGCAACAAGTATTCACCACCCTTTCTGTTGTTTTTTGTCTCTTTCATTGTAGTTTCAAGTCCTTGTTTGCAGTACAGTGCGGACCAACGATGCCATTGCGTTCGGACGCTGTGGTTTCTATAGGACCCTATATATTATTTTGACGGAAAACAAATTGTAAATATGATGTATCACGCTGGAGTGGAAACACTTCTTACTGTTGGATATTCTGAGAATGGCAGAAAACTACTAAAAAGACCAGCCCCTAAAGTAGATTTTAATATGACAGATATTGGGATGCTGTCTGTGGATATAATGTTAGCAATGGCTACAAAGGATATGTTGATTAAGCAAGGTATTATTCCTGCAGATATTATGAAATAATTTAAAAAAATATATATAAAAAAATGGCAAGTGCAGTAGCAATGATGATCAGAGGCGCATTAACAAACGCATTGGCGTTTAGCGGTTCAAATTATTTCTTTTCAAAAATGGGAAGTCATTCAGATGAGGAAAGACAAAGGCATGACAAAGCAGTGGAACAATTGGAAGCAGCACAAGAGGAGTGGAATAAAAAAAGAACAGAACGATTAGATTTTATTAATAAGCAACTGCAAAAGGAGCATCATGCAGAGCAGACTTTTGATGATGTGGACCAAGCTATGAAACAGTATTATTATAGAACTGGTAAACAGTTGCTTTTGGAACCGGAGCCTAAATGATATATAGGGTCCTATAGAAACCACAGCGTCCGAACGAAATGGCATCGTAAGTTGAGTGATTTTTATACACCATCTCCGGATCAACAAAATAGAGAGATTATGTTTATTGTAGTGGGTATGGCTGCAACTGGATTTGTGGCGTATAAATTGAGTTCATAAAAAAAAAGTTTAAAACTATAATTACTTTGAAATAACCTTTGGAAAGACTAAGTCATATGCATGATACTTTTTTTGTTGTTGTTTTTACATGGTTTCAATCCAAATGGTCGAATATAATAAGGTGGTTTAGCACTTTTCTCTGTTTTATTTTTAAGATGATCAGGCGCCCATACTTCACCGTTGTCTAATAATGTCAGTACCATGGATGGACCATATTCAGTATCCACTATTTTTGTATCTGTAATAGTGTATATTTTATTTATTTCCAATTATGTCCATTTTTTGTGCTATATTGATTTTGCTCTTCAAGCAGTTCATCAAATTGTGCAGTTGTGATATCCATTTTTTCTTTATAGTTATATAAATTTTAATCTTTAGTAGAAAAATGGAAAAGATTTATTACAGCCCAAAAGGATTTTGGAGAGGTTACTCAGCAGTTAAAAAATTGGCAAAAGAGGCTGGTGTCAGTGAAAAAAAGGCATTAGAATTTTTAAAAAAACAAGCTGTGTGGCAGATTTATTTACCCGCACCAAAGAAAATAATTAGACCCATGTTTGATGTTTCTACTAAGAATGGAGTGCATCAAGCTGATTTGTTATTTCTGCCGCATGATACCTTTGGCTTTGGCCGTGGACGCAAGACATATAAATATGCATTGACTGTGGTTGATATTGCAAATAGATACAAAGAAGTAGCGCCACTGACTTCCAAGGATAGTAAAGAAGTTGCCAAAGCATTTGAAAATATATACAGTCGGCATTTGAAATATCCAAAATTATTACAAGTGGATCCAGGCAGAGAATTCATGGGTGCAGTGTCGCAGTTGATGGTCAAACACAAAGTAAATATCAGACGAGGCAGAACAGAAATACACAGAGACCAAGCTATAGTGGAAAGATTTAACAGAACATTAGCTGAAAGATTGTTTGGTTATCAGTATGCTAAGGAAATAGATTTGCAAAAACGCAACAGAGAGTGGGTAAAGAGATTACCAGAAGTTGTTAAAGCATTAAATGCGGAGACAAAAAAGCCCCCTCTTGTTGAAACAAAATCATTAAAAGGTGATCCTATCTGTATGAATGCAAGTGTAAGATATTTATATCAACCCGGGGAACAAGAAGGTGGAAGACGCAGAGCAACTGATCCAATGTGGAGTGTAGATATTTACAAGATTAAAAGTTATATGGTGACGCAAGGCATAAGAGTATATTATTTAAAATTACCAGCGCCTCAAAGAGGATTTGTCAAAGAAGAACTACTTATTGTTCCTGCTGATACCCAAATTCATAGGTTTTTATAAAAACCATATGCATCAATTTCAATTCCGTCTTCTCGAACGTATCTTTTAGTGTAAAATGGTGACAGTGTTACTTTGTTTATTGTTATGCCGTATATTTGATGAAGCATCGTGCGTATCATATTCATATCATGGGTGTATTTTTTCTTGTTAAACAATGCATCCTTGTAGTTTTCAAAGTTTATATTTTTTTCGATTACATATTTTTTTACACGCTTTGCTTTTTTTAATGAGTTGTTCATCCGCTCTCAAAATAGAATATAGCTTGGGTCTTAATCCAACATACTCAGCTATAGCAACACCAGCACATTCATCTTTCATTTTACCTAATACTTTTTTATTTGTATCATCGTGCAGTGGATGGTTTTGCGGATAATCACTCAAGTCATACTCATCTTTCAATTCAGTCATGTCTTTGTATGCATCATCTGTTTTGATATCTACCAGTAAGCTGTCAGTGTCTGTGTATAATAAAGTACAGTCATCTCCGTACCTTTTCTTTAGGGTATTATAGTACTAGTCATACGTCATATACTTTGATAAATCCAAGACTGCCATCCCAACATAGATTGGTTTGTTTAATGTTAATTTTGTTTTGTTTACATGTATTGCTGACAATTCATCTGAAAATTTTATACGCCTGTTAAAGTTGGGTTTGGCTATTATTTTTCTTATCTTTTCATTTTCAGAGCCGTCAGTTCTAACTAGTTTTATATCAGTCCGCTTGCGTAAATTTTCCATTGTCTTGCCAAACACAGAGTTATTCATAAGTTTGTAAAAATCTTTTTCAAATTGTGATTTAGCTTTTTTCCTAAGTTCTGTGTTTAGGTTTATGTATGATGCCATCCATGGTTTTTCATTAAATTTTAATACTCTGTGTACTTTCTTTAGTTTCATGCCTAAAGATAAATACAGTTGCAGGTTTTTGTAATGTAACACATATTTTTCTTTGTCCATAAGATTGGGGACTAGTTGTTCTGTATTTATCATGCTATTATTTTCCAACAGATCTGTCTGGTATTCAGACAACCATTATTTTGTTACTGCTAATCGTTCCGGTGCAAGTGGATAGTCATTGTGAGCTTCATGGAGCTCCTTAGGATATTCCAAATCAACTTCGAGTATATGTCCTTTGCCAGGTTTTGGTTTAGAATATGTTCCTTTTTTGTTTTTGGCTTTCCAAACAAAGCCAGAATATGGAAGTGGCTGACTCATTGCCCACCCATAAAGATTATTTGCATCAAAATACATGAAAAATCTGTTTTCCTCTCTAGTGTTATAATCAGCTACATATGGATTGTTTGCTTTGGCATATCTTTTTGATACCATACTTATGCCACCTCGCATTCCTTTTTCTACAAACATGTGCATGTCAATGTCTGTAAAAAGTTCTAATTCTATTTTTGAATGTTTAAGTAAAGCATCCCAAGATAATCCAGGTGCTGTGTACTAATGCAAAGGATCGAGTTTATATGCATTCATGCATGTTTTTCTGAAAGTTTGAAATACATCTGCTAACAAAGTTACATCCGTTTTTAGATATAAATCATGATAGTCTCCAAGAGTTTTTCAGTTAAACTCTTTCCATATTTTTTGAGCGTATTCGTAAGCTTCTTGGGTAATACCTTCACCTCTTAATGTACTGTAAAATGCTTCTCTGGGTGGTAATTGCGTTTCCTTAAATCTTTCCATACTGTCCATATATTCGTATGGATAAACACCTTTTCGTAAAAGTAAATCTGTTTGTTCCCCAAACTGATTTTTAGTAATTTTGAAATCAGATTTGACTGTTGCATCAACCAATTTTTCCAGAGACGAAGCCATAAATTGGAAACTGTCTAAAAATCTAAGCTGGCCGACACTAAATGATATGTATTTTTCAGCATTATTTGGGATGCATGTTATATTACCTTTCATTTTATGTATTTTTTGCATAATCAAATGACTATCATATCCTTTGAGGTTATGAAATTCAACAGGGATGATTGTTTTACCTGGTTTTATTTTTAGTTTCAGGTTACAGTTTTTGTGTGCTGCACCTCTATATTCACCTGTAAAATGACAGTGGTCTCTTACTTTGCCGTTTTTACCGAATTTCCTACCTATTTCATTCTCGCATATCCATCATTGTGTTGCTTTTTCGTAATCTTCCTCATTTTGTTGTGTCATGATTAATGGTTTTGGGTGAGCAAATATTTTATTAATGTTGCTCCCTTCACATTCTATGCGATTCAAAAACACTTCAGCGGCATCTTCACCTCTGTAACTAACATAATCATTAGCTTTGCCATCATATCTGACAACCTGGTATCCTAAACTACAAGCTTCGTGTTCATTTTGAATTTCAGATTTCTTTCCAAATTTGATTGATTGCGGTTTGATTATACTCTCAAAATCAGCATATATTGTATAAGGCACAAACATCTGATTTTGATGATTTTTAAATTTTACAGTATGTTTACCTTCTTTCGGCATTTCTATTCTGCAAGAATTTTGGTTGATACCCTCACAGTCTTCTTTGTGTTTGGCAAGTAGTACTTTTCCAGAATAGCCGTGAAGGCAACGATCGCAAAAGTAAGTTTGACCATGGTGTTTGTTTTGGTCATAAAGTAGTCTATTCAGATTTTTAATCCAGCAATAGTGATATTTTGTTATTTTTGTTGGTTTGTCGGGATAATCATCAGGGTCATAGTTGTCATCTATGATTCCTTCTTCATTATTTGGATCATCTTCATTCTCTGATTCTTTTTCAACCTCAATGTCTTCAGATATTAAGTGCAGATTAATTCGCACAATATCTTTTGGTTGTTTTGATATGTGATATGGAAAAACAGTTTCCTTTTTATTTTTTCCTGTTATGATATGTCCATAAACGTTGATAGCGAGGTTGTTTTGTTTTTCTAGTTTGGGAATTTGAGAAATTGGAGTGGGAAAGTCAATACCATCCATATTCAACTTACCCATGTATTTCTTATAGCTAGACATCTTATTTGGATTATTTGTATCGGGAAACAAAGCAGACACCAATGACACTTCCGAGCACCTATCATCTTCATTTTTTACATTGATTATTGCTTTCTTGTCAGCTAATGCTTTAGGTAGAGGAATATATGAAGAACCTTTTAATGGTTCATACTTTGCAATATTCAAATAAAACTTAACACAGTGATCAATCTCCAATCCTGATTCTGTGTTTGTAAATCTTTCAAGGCTCTCTTGTATATTTGCAGATGATTCATCGTAAAACTCATTTATTTTTTCAGAGTTTAAGATTGCATTTTGTTCGCTGTGTAATACTGCTGTGGTGTATTATTTGGTAGCACCATCATCTTTGAATAGATTTACAGTGAGACCTAATTGAAACTTTAATCCATTCATCTTTGTCAGCTCTTTGCTTATTTGTTTTGTAATAATGGATTTTTATCACGAAATAGTTTTTGAGGGTCTTTGTATTTCTCGGCAGATATCTCGTATGCTTTGAAATAGCCACACATTGGTTTGTCAACCAGTTTTAATTTTCTATCTTGAAAAACTTGTTTTAGTTCATTTATAACATTTTCTTGTAATTTAGCATATTTCTGCTTTTGTTCATTTATAACATTTTCTTGTAATTTATCATATTTCTGCTTTTCTCGTTTTACGTTGTTTTTTAGCACGTCGTCTCTTGAGTAAATTTTCTAATGTTTGAGATTTAACCTCTTTTGGAGTTTCCTTTGGAACTTCTTTAAGAGGTTTTAATGCATTTATACCGTTAGATAGTGTTTGCTTATCTATTTCACCTGCTTCAAATAGGTGTATAATTTTTTCTATAATCTCTTCAGTCTTCATTATTTCTTTTTGATATATTTATATTTTTTTTTTTATTTAATATAAATAAATATATCAAAAAGAAACAATGGAAATCAATGTTTGCAAATTTCTTAAAATTGGATTACACAATCCGTGTAAAAATAAGACTACAAAAGATTCTAATTATTGCAGTTTGCATAAGTATAGATTAAAAACAAGTTATGTATTGCCGTGCTCAATATGTAAAAAAGGCACAAGGGCAAACAATAAAATTTGTGCTGATTGTGGTGGAGTTTCAGTCAGAATAATGGCAAGTTATTGGAAATTTAAAGATTATAAAGCTGAGTGCTTAAAATTTAGACGTATTGATGTTTCATCATATTTTAGTAAAAAAAAAATTATAATTATATTACAAAAAAAGCAATATTTTGTAATTTTGATAACTATAAAAAAACACAAAAAAAACTTGCAATCTTCACTACCCCTATTTTAAAAAAGTTTTAATAAATCAAGTAAATCACCATTTTATGGTGATTTATTATCTATGTATTTTGGGGTCGTTCTGCTGTAATTTGAGGTAAAAAAATTTAACGCAGAACGCCCAAAATACATATATATACGTGTAGTACCTATTTTCAATGCTCTAAAAGTGTCGTATGGTCACAGTGTAGAACGTCTCCTGTAGTACCTATGTTCAATCCTCGATAAGTCTCGAATGGTCACAGTGTAGTACATCTCGTGTAGTATCTATATTCAATGCTCGAAAAGTGTCGTATAGTCACAGTGGAGGGCGTCTCGTGTAGTATCTTTTTTCAATGCTCGATAAGTGCCGTCTGGTCACAGTGTAGTACCTCTCGTGTAGTACCTATTTGCAATGCTCGATATGTGTCGCATGGTCACAGTGTAGCACGTCTCGTGTAGTACGTATTTTCAATGCTCTATAAGTACCGTATGGTCACAGTGTAGTATGTCTCGTGTAGCAACTTTTTCAAAGCTCGATAAATGCCGTATGATAACAGTGTAGTACGTCTCGAGTATTACCTGTTTTCAATGCTCGATAAGTGTCGTATGGTCACAGTGTAGTACGTCTCGTGTAGTACCTTTTTTCATTGCTCGATAAGTGCCATCTGGTCACAGTGTAGTACGTCTCTTGTAGTATATCTTTTCAATGCTCGATAAGTGTCGTATGGTCACAGTGTAGTACGTCTCGTGTAGTACCTATTTGCAATGCTCGATAAGTGTCGTATGGTCACAGTGTAGCATGTCTCGTGTAGTACCTATTTTCAATGCTCGATAAGTGTTGTACGGTCACAGTGTAGCATGTCTCGTGTATTACCTATTTTCAATGCGCGATAAGTGTCGTATGGTCACAGTGTAGCATGTCTCGTGTATTACCTATTTTCAATGCTCGATAAGTGTTGTATGGTCACAGTGTAGCATGTCTCGTGTATTACCTATTTTCAATGCTCGATAAGTGTTGTATGGTCACAGTGTAGTACGTCTCGTGTAGTACTTATTTTCAATGCTTGATAAGTGTCGTGTAGCACGTCTCTTGTAGAACCTATAATCAATGCTCGATAAGTGCCTCAGTTCACAGTGTAGCACGTCTCGTGTAGAACCTATTTACAATGCTCGATATGTGCCGTCTGGTCACAGTGTAGTACATCTCGTGTAGAACCTATTTTCAATGCTCGATAAGTGCTGTCAGGTCACAGTGTAGTACGTCTCGTCTAGTACCTATTTGCAATGCTCGATAAGTGTCGTATGGTCACAGTGTAGCATGTCTCGTGTAGTACCTATTTTCAATGCTCGATAAGTGTTGTATGGTCACAGTGTAGCATGTCTCGTGTATTACCTATTTTCAATGCGCGATAAGTGTCGTATGGTCACAGTGTAGCATGTCTCGTGTATTACCTATTTTCAATGCTCGATAAGTGTTGTATGGTCACAGTGTAGCATGTCTCGTGTATTACCTATTTTCAATGCTCGATAAGTGTTGTATGGTCACAGTGTAGTACGTCTCGAGTAGTACTTATTTTCAATGCTTGATAAGTGTCGTGTAGCACGTCTCTTGTAGAACCTATAATCAATGCTCGATAAGTGCCTCAGTTCACAGTGTAGCACGTCTCGTGTAGAACCTATTTGCAATGCTCGATATGTGCCGTCTGGTCACAGTGTAGTACATCTCGTGTAGAACCTATTTTCAATGCTCGATAAGTGCCGTCATAACACAGTGTAGTACCTCTCGTGTAGAACCTATTTTCAATGATCGATACGTGTCGTATGGCCACAATGTAGTACGTCTCGTGCATTACGTGTTTTCAATGCTCGATAAGTGTCGTATGGCCACAGTGTAGTACGTCTCGTGCATTACGTGTTTTCAATGCTCGATAAGTGTCGTATGGTCAAAGTGTAGTACGTCTCGTGTAGTACCTATTTTCAATGCTCCATAAGTGTCGTATGGCCACAGTGTAGTACGTCTCGTGCATTACGTGTTTTCAATGCTCGATAAGTGTCGTCTGGTCATAGTATAGTACGTCTCCAGTAGTTCATATGTTTGATGCTCGATAAGTGCCATCTGGTCAGAGTGTAGTACGTCTCGTCTGGTACCTATTTTCAATCCTCGATAAGTACCGTATAGTCACAGTGTAGTATATCTCTTTTAGTACCTATTTTCAATGCCCGATAAGTGTTGTATGGTCACAGTGTAGTAAGTCTCGTGTGATACCTATTTTCAATGCTCGATAAGTACCGTATGGTCTTAGTGTAGTACGTTTCGTATAGTACCTATTTTCAATGTCCGATAAGTGTCGTATGGTCACAGTGTTGTACGTCTCGTATAGTACCTATTTTCAATGCGCGATAAGTGTCGTATGGTCACAGTGTAGTTCGTCTTGTGTGGTACATATTTTCAATAATAGATAAGTGTCGTATGGTCACAGTGTAGTAAGTCTCGTGTGGTGTCTATTTTCAATGCTCGATAAGTGCCGTATGGTCACAGTGTAGTAAGTGTCGTGTAGTACCTATATTCAATGCTCGATAAGTGTCGTATTGTCACAGTGTCGTACGTTTCGTGTAGTACCTATATTCAATGCTTGATAAGTGTCGTATAGTCACAGTGTAGTACGTCTCGTGTAGTAACCTATTTTCAATGATCGATAAGTGTCGTATGGTCGAAGTGTTTAAAGTCCCGTGTAGTTGTACCTTTTTTCAATGCTCGACAAGTATCGTACAGTCAGAGTGAAGTACCGATTTGCAATGCCCGATAAGTGTCGTATGGTCACATTGTAGTACGTCTCGTGAAGTACCGATTTTCAATGCTCGATAAGTGTCGTATGGTCACAGTGTAGTACGTCTGGTGCACTACCTACTTTCATTGCTCGATAAATGTGGTCTGGTCACAGTATAGTACGTCTCGAGTAGTACATATGTTCAATGCTCGATAAAAAAGGATAAAAATATCGGACAGGGAAAGCAGCATTCAAAGACGACAGTCAACCACAAAACACAAAAACAAACACGCAAACAGACAAACGAAAAGACAAAAGTAATAAAAAATGCAAACGACATCACAAACACAAAAGGGTTGACAATAGGGCTACCGCCTTGGAACGGTCAGTGGCGCCATCTGGTCACAGTGTAGTACGTCTCGTGTGGTACCTATTTTCAATGCTCGATAAGTGTCGTATGGTCACAGTGTAGTACGTCTCGTGCAGTACCTATTTTCAATGCTCGATAAGTGTCGTATGGTCACAGTGTAGTACGTATCTTTTAGAACCTATTTTCAATGTTCGATAAGTGTAGTATGGTCACAGTGTAGTACGTCTCGTGTAGTACCTATTTGCAATTCTGGATAAATTACGTCTGGTCACAGTGTAGTACGTCTCGTGTCGTACCTATTGTCAATGCTCGATAAATGTCGCATGGTCACAGTGTAGTACGTCTCGTGTAGTACTTATGGTCAATGTTCAGTTAGTGTCGTATAGTCTTAATGTAGTACTACAGTTCAATGCTCAATAAGTCTCGTCTGGTCAGAGTGTAGTATTTATGTTCAATGATCTGTAAGACTCACATGTCATATGGTCACAGTGTAGTACTTATGTTGCTTACATGTTGACTTGATTAATATTGTCTGATCTCGGCGCATAGAGTAGTAGCCATGTTTGAAACCCGATTATTGCCTTCACCATTTAGACCATGGACTACTCAGCTTTTCGGTACCAACTCAGCTGGCAAATATCTTAGTAAAAAAGAAATAGCCAAGTTAGTTTTTCTGAAACGGTAGCTTAACAAATTATATTTGGGCAAAATCGTCCAAATTTGAACAAAAATCGCTGAAAAATGTAATCTTTCTTTAAATATTAATATCAATGCAATATAAGGGAGCTCAAACTTCTGAAAGTTGTCTGTTATATTCATATAAATAAAAAAAAAATTGGGATGAACAAAATCAAAAAAACAATAGCATAGAAAGCCACAATGAAGGTACTCAATGACTTGGCAGAAGCCAGAGCAACAAGAGAATAAACCATTAAGGGCACGACAAGAAAGATCATGGACAAACATCAAAAGCCACCATCCCTTTGGGCTTTAGGTAGGCGTCATCATAGGGGTCCACAGCCTGTCCGGTCATCGTACAATTAAAGAGGAAAGCATAGTGGCGAACAGTAAAAGGGTCCACCACCAAGCATAGTACGTTGCAAAACGATAGGGTCATAACCTCTTTTGATAAACTTTTTAACAAGTTTAACAAAGATAGTATGAAAGTGATCATGACCAAGAATCTTACGAAGTTTTTAAATCACATCACCACAGAAGTCAGGTTGTGATAGTCCTTGTCGCAGAAGAGTCCTTAAATTACTTTGATATTTGGAAAGAAGATCAGGGTTACGATAATACAATTTTGCAAAGGTTTTACGAAGTTTATCGTAACGGTAACCCTGATTGAGTAGCTTTTCAGTTATACAAAGATTACGAATATTAAAGTCCTCAACTCGAGTACAAGCTCTTGAAAAACGAATAGGTTGAGACACATACACCGCATAAGAAGTTGCTCGGGGAATATCCCCATCCAAGTGGAATAATTAGCAATATCAAAATTAAAATCATCTCTCTTGTCATATATTTTGCTAATTATTTCACCATTTTCAATCGAGAGATCTAAATCAAGAAAAGAAGCGTTATTATCGGATATATTAGCTTTGTTAAGCTGAAGTACTTTAGGATAAATATTATTAACCATAATTGGAAATAAAAGGTTGTCAATATGTTCAATATGTCATCCAGATACCGAGAGGTGTCAATAAACGCTTCAATAACATCTGCCTGGGTATCTGGTGAAAGACATGAAATCTCTTTCAAAGCAAAAATAAAAACAAATCTGCGACAAGTGGTGCACATTTCGTACCCATAAAGATACCAACAATTTGTCTGTAAACGGTGGTTCCATACCTGACGAAAATATTATCTAATAGGAAGATGAGTGCTTCACAAACTGACCGTTCCAAGGCGGTAGCCCTATTGTCAACCCTTTTGTGTTTGTGATGTCGTTTGCATTTATTATTACTTTTGCCTTCTTGTTTGTCTGTTTGCGTGTTTGTTTCTGTGTTTTGTGGTTGACTGTCCTCCTTGAATGCTACTTTCCCTGTCCGATCTTTCTATATTTCTTCATAGCAAGTCCACATAGTATAATTGTTTAAACTGCCGTTAATAAAAAACGCTTTAATATTATTACAGATGTAGTATTTTCTCTAGCGAATGTTTTTTGAGTAAGAGAAATTACCTTGTCTTTGATAAGATAATGTGGTAAAGTTGTATATAGTGTAGACAAATCATAAGTGCTTATAGATGAAACATGACGTTTATTGAAAACTTTATCAAGAACGCCTCCTGAATGTTTTGCACCGAGTGATATGTGTGGAAACAACATCCTCCTCAGTAGAATGACTGGAGTATACGAATCGGTGCTGCCGAGTTCCAGAGATAAAACATTGACGTAATGTAGGCGTCAAATAATAATTACATGATTAGCTGCTTTATCGGCAGGAACTAAAACAAATTTATTATGAAATTCCTGAATTCTCGATTTTAAATTACGAAAGTAAAACCTACGTCTCGGAGGAAATAAAGAGGGTTTAGCGTTGTAAAAGTTAATACGTGTATCTATAATTTTAAGAATTGACCTTTTCCAAGTAGAAAGCGAGTTTGGGTCCGCATGTTCTCTACGACGAAGCAGTGTTATACAAGGGATCTGTATGAATGTAAATTTTGTCTGCTTCCTCTTCGATCAACTTCAGTGAAGAAATGGACAAAGAGGTAAGCCGTGAAAGCATAGAGTGCTTTCCAGACTGTTTAAAAATAGTATGAAGGTGCATTTACCAATGGTATATATTTCAATGATGGAATCAAGGGCTGATACTCACATAGGCTTTTGCATATGTTAAATAAATAACTAGAAGGGTGTTCCACGGAACACTTTTGTTGGCTGTCATGTACTTATTTCACCTTATGAGCTAGGTCAGATTGCAGTTAAAGGTTTTAATGGAAAAGGGCATAACTTTGCCTAAATGAAAAACAAAGTTATTAGACATGTGTAACGACTTTCCTTGGGGTGTTATGAAGATGTTTATGAAGTTTCATGAACATAGGTTAAACTCTTTTTAAGTTATGACCAAGTTCAGGTTGCAGGTTAAAGCGTGACAGACAGACGGACGAAGACGACGAATGAAGACAGACTACGGACAAAGCGATCCCTACTCTGCCATGCTACGAAGGTGACACAAAGACAAATAAAAGGAACTTTGAATTGTAACATTTCTGTGAATCATATTTTAATATTAGCTCATTTTTTTTAAAATTAAAAACTTAAAAGTGTACTTTATTATCCCCCTTTATAGCAACATCTTTATTACAGAGATGTCGTATTGTTTCGTAAAAAAATAATCTTAAGAACTATTTACACGTAATTTGCTTTAAAAGTGTAAATATATTCTAATTTGTTTGGTTATCTTTACCTTCTTTCGATAGAATGTGGGTTTAGTGATTAAAATGGTTAAATGTTTGCTTCCATATGTTTTTACACGTTTTTTTTGGGTTGAACTATTGAACTGTTATATGTTTACATGACTTACGTAACCATTTTGAATGCAATCAAATACACACACAAATAAATTGGTGGAGATAATCCATGCCATACATCCATTTTCGTGTCCGAATAGGTTAAACCCTCTCTGACATTCATGAACAGGAGATGGGTGTGCCACAGGGCAGCATACTCACTGTAACCCTTTTTAATATAAAAATTAATAGATAGTTAAATGCATCAATCCTGGTGTGGAGTGCTCTCTATATGTTGACGACTTTGTTATATGTTATCGTGCAAAAAACATGAACACTATTGAGAGACAACTTCAACAATGTCTCAATAAACTTCAGACCTGGTCTGATGAAAATGGTTTTAAATTTTCTAAATCTAAAACTAATTGTATGCATTTTTGTCAACTACGTAAACATCATGAAGACCCTCATCTAACACTGGATGGCTCACCAATACCAGTAGTGGATGAGACAAAATTCCTTGGTCTTATTTTCGACCGTAAATTAACGTTTATACCACACCTTAAATACTTGAAGGCCAAGTGCCTTAAATATCTTAATTTACTTAAAGTTGTTGCAAACACTAACTGGGGAGCGGATCGTAAAGTCCTCTTGCGACTTTACAGATCTCTTATCAGATCCAAGCTGGACTACGGCTCGATAGTATATGGATCGACTCGCAAGTCATACTTGCAGATGCTCGATCCTATACATAATCAAGGATTACGACTCGCCTAAGGTGCCTTTCGTACATCACCAGCCGAAAGTCTATATGTTGAAGCTAATGAACCATCACTGTCTCATAGACGGGACAAATTAGCCCTTCAATACGCCATTAAATTAAAGTCTAACCCTTCAAACCCAACTTTCGATAATGTTTTTAATCCAAGTTATGATCTTTTTGATCGAAAACCGAAGGCCATTCGATCATTTGGTCTTCGTATTAAACCAAAATTAAGAGACACTGAAATCGACCTAAATTTAATTGCCAAGTACAAAGTACCACAAATTCCACCGTGGACTTTGGAAACACCAACAATTATTTCTGATCTTTGTAATAGTAACAAATCCAGTACAGACCCTACTGTCTTTTAAAGCAAATTTAATAAAATTAAATCGAAATACAGTAAATTTCAACATATATACACAGATGGTTCTAAAGTTGGAGATAAGGTAGCTGCAGCAGCTGTTATTCACAAACACAGCATAAAGAGCCGCCTGTCTGACAAGGCCTCTATCTTTTCAGCTGAACTAAAGGCAATTGAACTTGCCTTAAATTATTTTCAGGAATCTGATGATGACCATTTTGTAATATTTTCTGATTCCCTTTCATCTCTTCAAGCACTGGGAAATATGAAACATGATAACCCAGTTGTGCTTCAACTTTTAGAAAAGTACAATTCTCTTATAATTGATAATGTTATTATTTTCTGCTGGCTTCCAAGCCATGTAGGAATACGTGGTAATGATAGAGCTGATAGTGCTGCTAAGGCAGCATTAGATTTACATATAACTAATACCAAATTACCTTATACTGATTTTAAAAGTTGTATTAACACATATATTCGTAACTCTTGGCAAGCCGCTTGGGATTTGTCAGTTAACAATAAACTCCATCCAATTAAACCGTTACTCGGAGAATGGCGTTCTTCTAGAGGAAGTTGTCCTGGCCCGGTGCAGAATAGGGCATACACGTTATACTCATTCATATTTATTACAAGGTGAGCAATTACCAGAATGTATACCCTGCTTTGCACCTTTAACGGTCAAACACATCTTATTGGAATGTGTAGACTTTGATCCTATGCGTCAAAGGTACTACAATGTTAATACTATGAAAGAGTTATTTGATACTATAGATTTAAGTCTTGTTTTAGATTTCCTAAAAGAGATCAGACTATATAAATCATTATAATGTGTTCTAATATATATTTACTTGTTTATATGCCCGTTGACGGGCATGGGCATTTGTTGATTTACATACATTGTTTATATTACACCTTATCATCCCTTATTTTTTAAACGGTTTTATCTTTATATATTTACATTAATTTTTAATTAATTCTTCATTTCTTTATTTTTCATCAATTTTTGCGCACAATATTACCTATTTATGTGTCGACGTGCCGTAAAACACCATTCATTCATTCATTACATCCATTTTTATATCAATTTAGATTATTTTCTTAAACATTACCTCACTTTAAAAAACAATAGTTTTACACCCTTAAGCTACCGACTACTATCCTGTCTTAAAAGAAGAGTAAGACATTGACCTTTCCTAAAATGCATGTTAGAATTTGCCAGTTTGAGTGGTACCAGTATGTCAAAATTTGGGTATCAGCCCACGGCCTATTTGTTTCAATAATTAACATGTCGCGAGTTGTCAATCATTTATCCATTTCAACCTATCAAACCCGAACGATACCTCCGACAAAAAACAGCACGTGTATAAAGCACGTGCAACTATGTTATATAAACTATTGTCAATTTACTCCGACATCAACAATAGGGCGGAGATATCTAAGCACAGGCGACATGTCAATTGTTTTCTGCTCATAAAGAAGTACACATGTTCGATGCTCGATAACTGTTGTGTGATCTCAGTATAGTACATGTTCCTTGATCGATGACTGTCGTTTGGTCTAAGTGATGTACCTTTGTTCAATGTTTGATAATTGCCGTCTGGTCTCAATGTAATAACCGTGTTCAATGCTCGATACGTGTAGTCTTTGTTTAATACTCGGTAAATGTTTCAGTGGTCGTGGAGTAATATTTATGTTCAATAGTTGATTATTGTCGCCGGATCAAAGAGTAGTACACTTTTGTTTCATTGATCGGTACATTTCCTCTGGTAATGGAGTAAAACCACTATCCAATGATCGATAATCGCCTCTGTTATCAAGAGGGTAAAGACGCTGTGTTTGAAACCTCAACACCTCTCACCGCTGCGGGTGCAAATTCCACTGGGAATTCGACTTGTGAGAAAGTCTCGCTTTTTATCGGTAAGTATACAGTACTGGTTCTACCCAGGAATAAGTGGGTGGTCAGCTTCAACCACTAAAACTCGAACGCCATACACAACCTAAAATACGTTGGGAAATGACGTTAAACGCCATACAAACAAATAAACAAATCACTGGAAGTAATTCACGTTTGGTCATTATTTGGGGCCGCTTTTCGGTCATAAATAGTAGCGTGCGGTCTTGATTTCGTCATGATCTAGTAAACACGATCATAAGGTTCCCCAACTGTTGAGTTGTGAACATATTTGTGTGATTGATTGTCTGCGCAAGTGTCTGCATACCTTATTGCAACGGTCTCCGGATGTATCTCATAATCTGCATACACTGTTGCGTGGTTGCTTTACTGCGCAATCTGCATACACGGTTGCGTCGTTGATTTATCTGCACACACTGTCGCATGGTTCATTGACTGCCAAATCTGCATAACTACTACGTGGTTGATTGACTGCTCAGTCTGCCTCGGTGTTGCTTGGTTGACGGTATGCGCACGTATATGCATTACGTTGTTATTTTATTAAGGTCTGATTGTTTATTCCATATAGACTAATTATACCATTCGAAAACAACAGAAACAGAGCATTTGTGCAAACTTAATATAACCAGCGTTTATATTGTCCCATATCAATATCTGGTGGGCGGTTGTGATGTGTTTCAAGTCCCAAATACAATGTTTTGATCTCCCGAAAACATAATATAAGGATAAATATCTAACAGGAAAGGCAGCTTTCAAGGAGGACAGACAACCGCAAACACACAGAGAAAAAAAGAACAAACTTAAAGATGAATAAAAGGCCAAATAAGACATCACAAACACAAAACGGTAGACAATAGGGCTACCGCATTGGAACGGTCAGTGGCAAAAAAGGCCGCTGGGGGTTTAAACCAGGTTCCAGGATGCACCAAACCTCACACTTACCCTACTGTCAACCCAATAAAACGGGACAGTGTAAATAAAGAAATCCCAGCAATGAACTATTCTCTAACCATGAAGGCAGCATCAATAGGCAATATAAGTAAAATACAAAGATGCTCGAGTATATATAAATACAAAAAAACAATGACCTAGAAAGCCACAAAGAAGGTACGCAGTGACTTTGCAGAAGCCAGAGCAATAAGAGAATAAATCATTGAGGGCACGACAAGACAAGATTGCAGACAAACATCAAACGTCATCGTCCTTTTGGGCTTTAGGTAGACGTCATCATAGGGTCCACATCCTCTCCGGTCATCGCACAAACAAAGAGGAAAGTATATTGGCGAACTGTAAATGGGTCCACCACCAAGCATGCAGTGCGTTGCAAAATGATAGGGTCATAATCTCTTTTGATAAACCTTTTACGAAGTTTGTAAATCACGTCACCATAGAAGTCAGGTTGTGATAGTCCTTCTCGCAGAAGAGTTCTTAACTTACTTTTATATTTGGAAAGAAAATAAGGATTACGATAATAAAATTTTGCAAAGTTTTTACGAAATTTATAGTAACGGTAACCCTGATGGAGTAGCTTCTTAGTTATACAAAGATTACGAATATTAAAGTCCTCAACTCGAGTACAATCTCTAGAAAAACGAATAGGTTGAGACGTATAGACCCCATAAGAAACGGGGATAATTAACAATATCAAAATTAAAAGCATCTCTCTTGTCATATATTTTGCTAATTATTACAGCTTTTTCCTGTTTTTAACCACTTGAAATATGTTTGAACGTTACTTTGTTTAAAATAACGTTATCGTTGTTGTGGATTCTTTCTGAAGTTTAAAATCATTTAAAAAGACGTCCTAACGTTTGAAGTACGTGACGTCAGAGGTCTTTATAGGCATTTTAAAAACACCTCATTAATTAATCAGCATTGAGTATATTATTAAACCACGTTATATATATAAATAGCAAACAGTTTGCAGTATGACAAGGACGTTTTTAAATTGTTGAAAAGGGACATTTTCTCGTATTTCCTGCCTGGAAATTATACTCACCCGAGCCTACCTAACAGCTTTGGTGAATATAATTTCCCGGCCGGGAATGTAAGTCCGTAAGCTAGGATCGGGTAAATATACAATACAGTCCAGGCAGAAAATTTGAGCCCATTTCCCTTGTCAATACTCCAAATAACTAATAATATAAACGCCGTTCCCGTTGCCTATAACCGCAGCCGCATTCAACATACAAACTAATAACTTACACACAAACGTCAAGTATATCTAAATTCAGTTACACCTGGGTCGTAACCACGGAGCACACTATGATCAATTAACAGGTAATGACACACGCAAACATTGATAAATGAAACTAGTAAATGAAGTACTTTGGGGAGTAATTCGTATTTCAGCCATAAGCTGCATTAGGCTTTGATATAAAGCTCGGTATTCTTTGTATAGCACTGCTTCCGTAATTAAAAGCTGCACGCAACGTGTTCTACATCCCCACCGTGATATTTATTTCTGATCACGTCTAGACGTTTTTTGAAATGAATCCCATTATAAGAGTAGTGCTTTTATTTACATACCAAGTATTTTTTATTACGCGGCCCGCCTTAATTCCATTAAGCGATGGGAAAAAGAGTATGATAATGGACCTTTTGAAACGGCCGAGCACGACACATACGAAATATTGCAGTCTCGGTTTGATTGAGACTGTTCATGAGCGGTAGGGAAAGTATGCTAGCTACCGCTCACGCCCTCTAGCCCCGGGTTGAGCAAATCTCAATATTCATAAAATCAATAGTAAACAATTTTAACGATCCAGAAGATGGCATGCATATGGCGGTGGACATGGAGTGCACTACTTCCCCATGTCATACGGCGTATGGTCCCAGTACCTAATAAAATTAAATGCCCCGAAGAGCGAAATAAACATAATGGAATTTAGTTGGGAACAGCGGTTATGAAGCCTGCGTATCACAAGTAACAGCCAAAAGACTACATTAAAAAGCAGACAACATATCCTATGAGTGGTTAAACAATACCCAGAGCCTATTATCGGCCGGAGTAGTGGAAACACCGAATAAAAATTATGTAAGAAAACAAAAGAAATTGAAAATGTACCTCCGATAACTAAATAGAAGTATCGGGCTCAGCGATCTCCAAAGATCGAATGGATAACAGTACTAATTGCAAGCGCGGGGAGACGTTTTACTGCCGCCACACTGCACAAGCAACGCCACTGTGCTATAAAAAAGAGTATGATAATGGACCTTTGGAAACGGCCGAGCACGACACATACGAAATATTGAAAGCTTATATTAGCAGGATTTTATAACGGATATTTCAACAATAGAACATTTTTTACTGAAGAAATGCGATAACTTGTTTAAAAATACCTATGTTTTAATTTTACAATATGCAATACTTTAAACCGAAATCAACCCATCAATATTGTTATCTTTTCATCCCACAGGGATTGTATGACATTTATTACTGTCACAAAAGTGTTGTTTGTGTCGTGTGGCGACCGTAGAAAGTCTCCCCGTAAATCCAATCAACATGTTATCTGTTCATCCCACAGGTATTGTATGATATTCATTACTGTCACAATTGTGTTGTTTGTGCCGTGTGGCGACCGTAGAAAGTCTCCCCGTACATCCAATCAACATGTTATCTTTTCATCCCACAGGTTTTGTATGATATTCATTACTGTCACAATTGTGTTGTTTGTGCCGTGTGGCGACCGTAGAAAGTCTCCCCGTACATCCGATCAACATGTTATCTTTTCATCCCACAGGTATTGTATGATATTCATTACTATCACAATTGTGTTGTTTGTGCCGTGTGGCGACCGTAGAAAGTCTCCCCGTACATCCAATCAATATTGTTATCTTTTCATCCCACAGGTATTGTATGGCATTCACGCATCCAGATTTTCCTTAAACACAAGTTTCTTATACCGTGTTGAATGATTTGTGCACATCGACATTTTGGCCCATTTTATTAGGGTTTACCTTAACTTTCCTTGTGACCTAGTATCACACACTTTTGTCGAGTTTTGGACTTCTTTTAACCGTCCGTAAGTTTAAAAATATTTTTTTTATGGATCTTTGATACCGAGTCTATTTCTTATCTTTAATAACTACCAATTGGCCTCTATTTCTCTTTTCAAAGAATGGTATTACTTCCGGTTGCCTATATATGAGTAAAAACACTTAAAATAAATCGTTCATCTCTTCGGTTACACCCTGCGTCATCAATACAACTGCCTTAAAATAACTCCTCATTTCTTAGAACTAAACCAGATGCATGCTTTACACCTTTAAAACTTCATTCGGAAACCTCGTTTCATGCTCCTTTTAATAATATTACCTCGATTTTTAATAACGGCTCAAAAGTTTCAGTTACTCCTCTTCGATCACCTATTTTGAGGAAATACCATATAAATAAATACTGAATAGTGGTTCCCTTGGAAGCAACACACACAAACAAGAGGTAGAAAAAGCAGCAGAATCGGTTTTATTGTGTCTGTTCATGAGGGGTAATGTTGAGTGCAACACCTCTCACGCCTCCTAGCACCGGCCTAAGCGATATTCTACTTTAAATCCAAAAGATTGGGCTTGATGATCTCAAAGGACTAGTAAGTAATAACACTACAAAATAATAGTTTCCGACCTTGATGTAGTAAATAACACCCCTAAGGCATGTGACTGTAATACATAAAAATTGTGCTATGCTCCAGCAGGTCATGTCATCACTGGTAATTTTGATATTGTAGATGAAGATATTCGGCATCAGTTTTCTAAAGGTCCTAATATGGTATTAGTTTCAAATATTGATTTTAATGCATGTCGTGCTCAATCCATTGGGGGATTTTAGTATAAAATGGTGTCGTAGAGAACACGCGGAACCAAGCTCTCTCTCTACTTGGAAAAAGTCAGTTTTTAAAATTATAGACACGTATTAACTTTAATAATGCTAACCCCTCTTTACTTCCTCCGAGACCTAGGTTTTCGTTTCGTAATTTAAAATCGCGAATACAACAATTTCATAATAACTTTGTTTTAGTTCCTGCTGATAAATCAGTAAATAATGTAATTATTGTTTGACGCCTACATTACGTCAATGTAACTCGGTAGCACTAATTCATATACTCCAGTTAAATCTACTAAGGATGATGTTGTTTCCACACATATCAACCGGTGCACTACTTTCAAGGCTGGGGTAGACGAAAAGAAAACCAAACTACCAACTATGTACTGGATTCCTAAATTACATAAAATCCGTAAAAGGCCCGCTTTATTTCAAATTCTAGTGCTTGCACTACCACAAACACCTCCAAACTTTATACTTATTGTCTTACTGCCGTTAAAGATCACGTTAAACATATTGTGCTAAAACTTATGAAACCTCTGGAATTCATATTTTTTGACCTATTAAAAATTCAGGAGACGTTCTTGATAAAATATGGAATAAACGTCAATTTCATCTATAAGTACTTGTGACTTCTCTCCACTAAACCACATCAGCTTATCAAAGACCAGCTTATTGCTCTTGTAACGTGAACCGTCTTCACTTAGTATTTACAATATATATGCTCATAACTTGATGTAAATGTTTCAAACTGACTGATTGTTTGAGACAATATCAATTAACTTTACATATACTAATTTTCTTCAACTTCTTGCTTCATGATTGGTTCTAAACAAAAGTTCAAATGATTGCTATATCTATATAGTCACGAATGAATAATTACATATTCAAGTAGTAAAAATAGATATATAAAAATCGAACAGGAAAAGCAGCATTCAAGGACGACAGCCAACCACAAACACACACAGAAACAAAGAACAAATTTGAAGATGAAAAGCCAAATAAAACATTACAAACACAAAACGGTTGACAATAGGGCTACCGCCTTGGAACGGTCAGTGGCAAAAAAGGCCGCTGGGGGTTTAAACCAGGTTAATCTAGGGTGCACCAAACCTCACACTTACCCTACTGTCGACCCAATAAAACGGGACAGTGTAAATAAAGAAATCCCAGCCATGAACTATTCTCTAACCAACTAGGCAGCATTAATAGGCAATAAAAGTAACTCCCACTCTATACCCGTTTCAAATCTCCATACAACTACACCCTTTCACTAGTTCGAAATCAACCTCATACAACATCAACCAGTCTCTCAGCACAACATTTATTCCAAACCACTTCACATCAGCTGAAACCGTATAAGATCTACGATCCGGTACAGTGTAATGGAAGGAGGACTCAGCAACTCTGAGAATACACTGCAATTCCGAGAGTCCCTCTTTACCATCAGCTTGAACCAAAGTCCCAGAACTACCCTATACCAAATATCTTTAACGTATAAAACATTAGCTTCAACCGCTATAAAATAGGCTACGACCCGGTACGCTGCATTGATTACAGAGGACTCAAAAACTCTGAGAATACACTGCAACTCTAAGAGTATCTCATACCAGTTATACTTGTTTTTAATCTAGTCTTGTCGTACCCTTAACGGGTTGTTCTCTTGTTGCTCTGACTTCTACCAAGTCATCGAGTACTTACTGCCTGTGGCTTTCTAGGCTTTTCTTTTTATATTATATAAACATGATCATTTATGTGTTTTACTTATAATGCCTATTAATGATGATGTCTACCTAAAGCTCAAGAGGACGGTGACGTTTGATGTTTGTCTACAAGCTTGTCTTGTCGTGCCCTCAATGGTTTATTTTCTTGTTGCTCTGGCTTCTGCCAAGTCACTGAGTACCTTATTTTGTGGCTTTCCAGGCTATTGACTATTTAATTGATATATACAGGGCATCGTTGTGTATTACTTATATTGCCAATTAATGCTGCCTTGTTGGTTAGAGAGTAGTTCATGCCGGGGATTTTTTTATTTACACTTTCCCGTTTTATTGATTTGACAGTAAGGTAAGTGTGAGGGTTGACTGTAATCCTTGAATGCTACTTGTCCTCTTCGAGTTAACATCGCCATTCGTGTTTGTCGTTTTTGGGTTTGGTGCACCCTAGTACCTGGTTTCAACCCGGTACTAGGGTGGCCGTTTTTGGCACGGACCTACGATGCCATTGCGTTTGGACGCTGTGGTTTCTGTAGGACCTTATATCTCACTTTTGAGTGTACTATGTTCTGTGAAAGCTGCATTTTCTGTTCGATTTTTATACTTATTTGTTTTTGTTAGATATTTTAACCTAGCGGGGATATCTTTTTTTACCCTGTCCCTTTTATTGGAATGATAATAGGGTAATTGTGACGTTTAGTGCACCCTAGAACCTGGTTTAAACTCCAGCGGATTTTTGCCATGGACCGTTCCAAGGCGGTAGCCCTATTGTCAAGCCTTTTGTGTTTGTGATGTCTTATCTTGCATTTTATTCATCTTTAAAGTCGTTGTGTGACTATCTTTAAATGCTACTTTTCCTGTTCGAGTTGTATATCTGTTTTTATATTATACCCCAGTCAACCCCGTTTTCGCTTCTTAGAGAAGGGTTGCATGGGTTATGAACGTTAATACTCTGACCACGTAATGGATTCTGTTTCAAAATATTTCAAATATTGCGAAAGTCTTATAAATGTGTTAAGGTATAAATAAAGCAGTTCATATTGGAAATATTATTTTGAAATAGGAAATGTAGTTTCCGCTGTATGGCAGCTGTAAAAAGTCGCCCGACTACAAATCAGTAGTGTTATTACTTACTGGTCCTTTGGGATCATCAAGCCCAATATTTTTGACTTTAAAGTATAATGTCGCTTAAGCCGATGCTAGTGGGAATGAGAGGTGTTGCACCTGTATTACATCTCACGAATAGACTCAATCAAACCGAGTCCTCTACATACCTGTCTTGTTTGTGTTTGTTACTTCCAAGGAATCCTCATTTCAGTACTTATGGACATGGAAAATAACACTCCTAGTACATGTGACTGAAAAAGCAACACGTTTTGCTATGCTCCGGCTGGTATATGTTATAGATAAAGGTATTCCGCATTTGTTTTTATATGTCTAAATTATATGATTAAGTTTGGTGCGTATCGTGATCCCAATCTATTGATGACATAAGTAGAATAAAAGTCGTAGAGAACATGCTGACCCGAACTCCTTTTCTTCTTGAAAAAAAAAACTTTTAAAAAAAAAGAAATTCGTTTTGTAATTTGAAATCAGGAAGTTAGGAACCACACAATTACATAACCTCTTTTTTATTTTCTGCTATAAAACCGCAAAGAAGTGTAATTATTTTCTGACGCCTACAATACATCACAGTTTTATTTCCGGGATTCGGTAGTACTAATTCGTATACTCGAATTTAGTCTAATTCCGCACATATAACTGCAGCGCTTTCATGACTGGGTAACTTAGAAGAAAAGCCACGTATTAACTAGATTCCCAAGTTACACAGAAAACAGACACGTTTATTTCTATTTTTAATACCGGCATAACTGTCAACTTCACCAAACCTTTAATTTCTTGAATGATTTAATGCATTTCATTACGTGGTCCGAGTATTAACTTTCATACACCCATCCAAGAAGCGAAACCGGGGATGGCTGGGTATTAAATAAACCTTAATTTCGGCTTTAAAATTTTGCACATTGTAAAAAAACATCAACATTTAATAGGTAATTTTAACAGGTTGTCGCATTGTTATGAGTAAAATACATTTAAACGTGTTTTATTGTCGAAATATCCGTTATAAAATCTTGATAATATTAGCCTTCCCATCGCTTAATATAATTAAGGCGGGATCACGTAATGTAAAGATCACCTCAAACAATATTGTTCTAAATCTTATGACAATTCTGAAATGAATAAATTTGGTCAGTTAGAAAAATAAGGCATATGTTCTTAATATCATTTGCAATAAACGTCATATTTCAATCTATAGGTTTTCATGACTTTCTTGATAAAATCTGCAATAAACATCGAGATTCATCTATAAGTATTTATCACTTTTTCATACTATATACAACCTTACCAAACAACCTTATCAAAAAGCAGCTTATTTCTCTCATTCAGAATACTTTTGCTAGAGAGAATACTAAATATTCGGCCTGTAACAGTATTAAACCGTTGTTTACTAGCGGCAGATTTAAAAATTGCACTATATGGACTTGCCAAGACGTTTGTGAATTACTTATTTGCCTATTAGATAATATTTTCGTCAAGTATGGACAAAATGTTGGCATCCCTATGGGTACGAACTGTGTACCTATTATTGAAGTTTTGTTTGTTTATTGCTATAAACGGGATTTCTTGTTGAGTCTTTCATTAGATTCTAAAACAGATGTAACTGAAGCCTTTAATCACATCTGTCGGTATATGGATGTCATATTGAAATTGACAACCCTTTCTTTTCTTCTATAGCAAACACTATCTATCCTAAAGAACGTCAACCCAACAAAGCTAACATTTATAATACTGTCTCTTTTTATCTCGATTTAAATATCTCTGTTGAAAATGGAGAAATATTTAGCAAAGATGATTTTAATGTTGACATATTAAATTATCCCCTCTTAGATGGAGTTGCTCCTCGATTATCGCATTATGGTGTCTATGTTATTAGTAACTTATTAGTTTTTCGAAAGCGTTTAGTCGGAGTTGAGGACTTATAATATTTGTAATACGTGTAAATCTAAAAAGCTTCTCCATGAGCGCTACCGTTACCATAAACTTCGAAAAACCTTTTCCAAATTGTATTATCGTTCCCCTGATCAACTTTTAAAATATCAAAGTAGTTTAAAAGCTTTACAAACGTCGTAAGATCCTTGGTCATAATCAGTTTCATTAAATCAGAGTATGATAATGGTCATTTGGAAACGGCCGAGCACGACACATACCAAATATTGCAGTCTCAATTTGATTGAGACTGTTCATGAGCGGTAGTGATGTTAGCTACCGCTCACGCCCTCTAGCCCCGGGTTGAGCAGAACTTAACATTCATAAAAATCAACAGTACAGAACTTGGCAAGCATATTGCGGTGGATATAGCAATATTTGTATCTTTATTTCATCCCCTATATCCAGCGGCGTATGGTCCCAGGATCGAATAAAAGTGTATGCCCCGAGGAGCGAAATAAACGAAAAGGAATTTAGTTGGGAGCAGCGGTTATGAAGCCTGCGCATCACAAGTAACAGCCAAAAGACTAAATTAAAAAGCAGGCAACATATCCTTTGAGTGGTTAAACAATACCCAGAGCCCTTTATCGGCCGGAGTAGTGGAACCACCGAATCGAAAATTAAGTAAGAAAACAAAAGAAATTGAAAATGTACCACCGATCACTAAATATAAGTATCGGGCTCAGCGATCTCCAAAGATCGAATGAATAACAGTACTGCTAATGATACAACATTTAAAATATATCGGGCTCAGCGATCTCCAAAGATCGAATGTATAACAGTACTGATTGCAAGCGCGGGGAGACGTTTTACTGTCTCCACACTGCACAAGCAAGGCCACTGTGCTATAAAAAAGAGAACGATAATGGACCTTTGGAAACGGCCGAGCACGACACATACGAAATATTGCAGTACTGTATCGGTTTGGATGAGACTGTTCATGAGCGGTAGTGACATATGCTAGCTACCGCTCACGCCCTCTAGCCCCAGGTTGAGCAGAACTCAATATTTATAAAAATCAACAGTACAGAATTTTAACCATCCCGAAGATGGCAAGCATATGGCGGTGGATATAGCAATATTGGTATCTTTATTTCATCCCGTATATCCAGCGGCGTATGGCCCCGAAGAGCCAAATAAACAAAAAGGAATTTAGTTGGTAGTAGCGGTTATGAATCCTGCGTATCACAAGTAACAGCCAAAAGACTAAATTAAAAAAGAGACAACATATCCTATGAGTGGTTAAACAATACCCAGAGCCTTTTATCGGTCGGAGTAGTGGAACCACCGAATCGGCACGTCGACACATACATAGGTCATATTGTGCGCAAAAATTGACAAAAAATGAAGAAATGAAATATAAATTAAAAATTAATGTAAATATATAGATAAAACTATTAAAAAATAATAAGGGATGATAAAGTGTAATATAAAAATAACACTCCTGGGGGAATGTGAGTGTAGAACATGTAAATTTTGCTATGCTCAAGCCGGTCATGTCATTAGTGATGATTTTGATATAATTATAGATAAACGTATTCGGCATTTGTTTTCTAAAGGTCCGAAGTAAAGATTGCCTTCTTTGATGGATGTTAATGTCGTGGTCAGATCGCCCAATCCATGAAAGAGTTTAGTATTAAATGGTGTCGTAGAGAACATGCTGACCCTAACTCCTTTTCTATTTGGAAAAAAATTATTGTTAGCATCATAGATACACGTATTAACATATATACGGCTAACCCCTCCCTATTTCCCCCTAGACTTATGTTTTCATTTCGTAATTTAAACACGGGATGAATCCAGGAATTTCATAATAAATACTGAAAAGGTGATCCCTTGGAAGCAAGAAACGCAAATAAGAGAGAAAAGTAGCAGACTCGGTTTGATTGAGTCTGTTCATGAGTGGTAATTAGGAGAAGCAACACCTCTCACGTCCCATAGCACCGGCTTAATGGATATTCTACTTTAAAGCAACACAGAATGGACTTGATGATCCCAAAGGACCAGTAAATAATAACACTACTGATTTGTAGTTGGTCCTACTTTTTATGGTTTTAAAAAAGAGTATGATAATGGACCTTAGGAAACGGCCGAAAACGACACATACGAAATATTGCAGTCTCGATTTGATTGAGATTGTTTATGAGCGGTAGTGAAATATGCTAGCTACCGCTCACGCCCTCTAGACCCGGGTTGAGCATAACTCAATATTAATAAAATCAATAGTTCACAATTTTAACCATCCCGTAGATGGCATGCATATGGCGGTGGACATGGAGTATCTTTCTTTCCCATGTCGTACGGCGTATAGTCCCAGTATCTAATAAAATTAAATGGCCCGAAGAGCGAAATAAACATAATGTAATTTAGTTGGGAGCAGCGGTTATGAAGCCTGCATATCACAAGTAACAGTCAAAATACTAAATTAAAAAGCAGACAGCATATCCTATAAGTGGTTAAACAATACCAAGAGCCTTTAATCGGCCGCAGTAGTGGAACCACTGAATCGAAAATTAAGTAAGAAAACAAAAATAAATGAAAAAGTACCACCGATAATTAAATATAAGTATCGGGCTCAGCGATCTCCAAAGATCGAATGAATAACAGTACTGATTGCAAGCGCGGGGAGACGTTTTACTGCCGCCACACTGCACAAGCAAGCCACTGTGCTATAAACAAGAGTATGATAATGGACCTTTGGAAACGGACGAAAACGATACATACGAAATATTGCAGTCTCGGTTTGATTGAGACTGTTCATGAGCGGTAGTGAAATATGCTAGCTACCGCTTACGCCCTCTAGCCCCGGGTTGAGCAGAACTCAATATTAATAAAAGTTTGTTTTAGTTCCCGCTGATAAACATGATAAAGCAGGTAATAATATAATTATTTTTGAGGTCTCAAAACGTCAATGTTTAATCTCAGGAACTCGGGAGTACTAATTCGTATACTCCATTGCAATCTACTGAAGATAAAGTTGTTTCGACGCATATCATTTAGAGGAAGATTTACAAGACTGAAATAGACAAAAAGTAAAACAGACTTCCAACGATGTACTGGATTCCCAAATTACACGAACAACCATATAAAAAGAAATATAAAAAGATCGGACAGGGAAAGTAGCATTCAAGGAGGACAGTCAACCACAAAACACAGAAACAAACAAGCAAACAGACAAACAAGAAGGCAAAAGCAATAATAAATGCAAACGACATCAAAAACACAAAAGGGTTGACAATAGGGCTACCGCCTTGGAACGGTCAGTGGCAAAGTAGGCCACTGGGGGGTTTAAACCGGTTCTAGGGTGCACCAAAATGATATATAGGGTCCTATAGAAACCACAGCGTCCGAACCTCACACTTACCCTACTGTCATCCCATTAAAACAGGACAGTGTAAATAAAGAAATCCCCGCCATGATGTAGTCTCTAACCAACAAGGCAGCATCAATAGGCAATATAAGTAAAACACAAATATGCTCGTGTAAATATATTACAAAATAAAGCCCGTTTTATTTCCAATTCTAGTTCTTGCACCACTACAACTATCTCCAAACTTTTAACATCTTGTCTGACTGCCGTTAATATCATGTCTTCGGGATGGTTAAACTATGTACTATTAATTTTATGAATATTTAGTTCTGCTCAACCCGGGGCTAGAGGGCGTGAGCGGTATCTAGAATATTTCACTACCGTTCATGAACAGTCTCAATCAAACCGAGACTGCAATATTTTGTATGTGTCGCTTTCGGCCCTTTCCGAAGGTCCACTCTGATACTAATTTTTAAACAACATTATACTAAAACTTATGTAAACTCAAGAATTCAATTATTTTGTTCTATTAAAAATACAGGCGACGTTCTTGATAACATTTGCAATAAACGTCAAGATTCATCTATAAGTACTTATGATTTTTCTACATTATATACAACTTTACCACACAACCTTATCAAAGGCAAGTTTATTGACCTCATTCAAAAAACTTTTTCTAGGGAAAATACTACACTTTTGAACTGTAACAATATTAAAGTGATTTTTACTAACAACAGTTTGGACGATTACACTATTTGGACTTTCCACAAAGTTTGTGAATCACTTATTTTTCTATTAGATAATATTTTCGTCAGGTATGGAACTACAATTTATAGACAAATTGTTGGTATCCCTATTGGTACGAACTGTGCCCAAACTTGTTGCAGATTTGGTTTTATATTGCTATGAAATAGATTTCATGTTGAGTCTTTCACCAGATACCCAGGCAGATGTCATTGAAGCCGTTAATGATACCTCTCAATATCTGGTTGACATATTGACTATTGACCACCCTTTCGTTGTTTATATGGTTATTAATATATATCTTAAAGAAATTCGTAAGATCCTTGGTCATGATCATTTTCATACTATCTTTGTTAAACTTGTTAAAAGGTTTATTAAAGGAGGTTATGACCCTATCACTTTGCAACGCACTGCATGCTTTTTACAGTTCGCCACTATGATTTCATCTTTAATTGTGCGATGACCGGACATGCTGTGGACCCTATGATGCCGTCTACCTAAAAGGACGGTGACGTTTGATGTGTGTCTGCATTCTTGTCTTGTCGTGCTCTCAATGATTTATTCTCTTGTTGCTCTGGCTTCTGCCAGGTCACTGAGTACCTTCTTTGTGACTTTCTAGGCTTTTGTATTTATATATACACGAGCTTCTTTGTGTTTTACTTATATTGCCTATTAATGCTGCCTTGTTGGTTAGAGTATAGTTCATGGCGGGGATTTCTATATTTACACTGTACCGTTTGGGATGACAGTAGGGTAAGTGTGAGGTTTGGTGCTCCCTAGAACCTGGTGTAAACCTCAAACGGCCTTTTTCCCACTGACCGTTCCAAGGCGGTAGCCCTATTGTCAACCCGTGTTGTGTTTGCAACCTCATATGCCTTTATTCCTTATTAACATTGCCGTTTGTCGTTTTCCGTGTATTGGGACTTACTGTGTTCTGGGAAATCTGCATTTCCTGTTCGACTTTTATACTTATTTCTATGTTTTTTTTTATATTCATATATATATGATCATATATGTTATATTGCCCCTTAATGCTGCATTGGTTGTTAGAGAATATAACCTGGTTGAGATTTCTTTATTTACACTGTCTGGTTTTATTGGGATGTTAATAGAGTAAGAGTGAGGTTTGGTGAATCCTATAACCTGGTTTAAACCCCGAGCGGCCTTTTTTGGCACCGTCCGTTCTGAGGCGGTAGACCTATTGTCAATTGATGGCACAAGCCTTGCTTTTCATTATAATTGTTATTTGTGTTAATGTGTGTTTCTTTGACTGTGTTGTGTAAAAGCTTCATTTCCTTTCGACTAGTACATTTCTCTTTTCATACTCATTTTCGTAATTTAAAATCGGGAATTCAGTAATTTCATAATAAATTTGTTTTAGTTCCTGCAGATAAAGCAGCTAATAATAAATAGGTATGGAACCACCGTTTATAGACACATTGTTGGTATCCCTATGGGTACGAACTGTGCACCACTTGTCGCGGATTTGTTTTTATTTTGCTATGAAAGAGATTTCATGTTGAGTCTTTCACCAGATACCCAGGCAGATGTTATTGAAGCCTTTAATGACACCTCTCGGTATCTGGATGACATATTGAACACTGACAACCCTTTCTTTCCAACTTCAGCTTAACAAAGCTAATAGATCTGATAATAAAGCTTCTTTTCTTGATTTAGATCTCTTGATTGAAAATGGTGAAATAATTAGCAAAATCTATGACAAGAGAGATGATTTTAATTTTGACATTGTTAATTATCCCCATCCAACCCCATTTGGATGGGGATGTTCCCCTAGCAACTTCTTATGGGGTGTATTTATCTCAACTTATTCGTTTTTTAAGAGCTTGTACTCGAGTTGAGGACTTTAATATTCGTTATGTTTGTATAACTAAAAAGCTACTCAATCAGGGTTACCGTTACCATAAACTTCGTAAAACCTTTGCAAAATTTTATTATCGTAACTCTGATCTTCTTTCCAAATATAAAAGTAATTCAAGGACTCTTCTGCGACAAAGACAATCGCAACCCGACTTCTATGGTGATGTGATTTATAAACTGCGAAAGATTCTTGGTCATTATCACTTTCATTCTATCTTTGTTAAACTTGTTAAAAAGTTTATCAAAAGAGGTTATGACCCTGTCATTTTGCAACGTACTGCATGCTTGGTGGTGGACCCTTTTACAGTTCGCCACTATGCTTTCCTCTTTAACTGTACGATGACCGGACAGGCTGTGGACCCTATGATGACGCCTACCTAAATCCCATTGGGATGGTGGCGTTTGATGTTTGTCTATGATCTTTCTTGTCGTACCCTTAATGGTTTATTCTCATGTTACTTTGGCTTCTGCCAAGTCATTGAGTACCTTCATTGTGGCTTTCTATGCTATTGTTTTTTTGTATTATATTTACACGAGCATATTTGTGTTTTACTTATATTGCCTATTGATGCTGCCTTGTTGGTTAGAGATTAGATCATGGCGGTGATTTCTTTATTTACACTGTCCTGTTTTAATGGAATGAAGTAGGGTAAGTGTGAGTTTTGGTGCACCCTAGAACCGGTTTAAACCCCCAGTGGCCTACTTTGCCACTGACCGTTCCAAGGCGGTAGCCCTATTGTCAACCCTTTTGTGTGTGTGATGTCGTTTACATTTATTCTTAATTTTGCCTTCTTGTTTGTCTGTTTGCGTGTTTGTTTCTATTTTTTGTGGTTGACTGTCGTCCTTGAATGCTGCTTTCCCTGTCCGATATTTTTTATCTTTCTTTGGTATTGAAGCGTGTACATTGGTACGCACGTACGCCTATCGCATAGCTACATTTCCAAAACATGAGCATGTTATATGAGCCATCTTGTTGCAGAGCTTAGCAATGATTCCTCTTTGGCGGGTGGGTTCGTCATGTTAGATTATATCCCAAATGTCGACAGGCCAGGCATTAGAAAAAAATCTTGATCTCGCACGAAATGACATCATTGTACTATTTTTCTTTCTGACGAGTACGTATTTTGTCTAGTAGTATGCTAGCTATTTTACATGCAGTTATTTTTTGGTCTTTACTTTTTTAAGAAAAATAAAAATAATGCCGGCTATAATGTGTATGCGTGTACCGTAAATGGTTGCTTGATAGCCTTCTGAGCATCTTTTTGGCCTTTTTTATAACTTAGTATTTTTTTTAACATTTTCTTGTAAAATAACTTTACATGAATTAACATTTAAATATGAATTACCATGAATTAGTACATGAATTTCCATTAATTTCTACATGCATTTACATTAGATTCTCTCGTTACACTATGAGATTGTCCATGCGTTTAAACGAGAACAGTGTCTTATTTTGGAAGCAATGTTTCCCTGAACTCGCATTAATCGTAAACATCTTTTTACTAAATGGGAGCTTTTTCACATAAAAGACGTCAATGAAAGAATGAGAGCGATACTCGATCAAAACTGCTTTTTTTTTTCCTAATAAGATTATCTGAAAGCGCGCAAAACTACACACAAATTGCTTTTCCGATGAATTATCTTTCAAACTGGTTTACTTGGCGTTACTTGGCGTAACTTTAATTTTATGTGTTTTATGCAATTTTTCTTTTTTCTGTCCAGCATTTTGAAGTTATATTTATTTTATTATTCAATGGTAGAACTGTTCTATTTCCAGAGCTCAAGCAACAAAAGTCTGTTTTCATTGACACCGTCAGTTAATTAGCATGAGGCATCTCGAAGACGTTTGCGGGACTCAAAGACTTTTGCGAGACGCGTTACTTTGTGTGCTACTGTGTTTGACATACATGGACCAGCAAAGCCTACTGTATTTGGTAAGTGATTTTTAGAAATGTACTTGACTTAGATTTATCATGTTTCATTCATTAAACATCTCAATCAATGGGCATTATCTATACAAAGAGTTTTAAATTATGTTTGAAATTTTAGGAGGTGGTATCACACAGTTTATGTCTTATTGTGTATTAACAAGATAGCAAGCAAATAAGCAAGCAGACAAGCAAGCAAAACACAACAAGAAACAAACAGACAGGCAGGCAACATTTCTAAAATGTATCACTCATTGAGTAATGTGTTTCTTAAAACCAAGCATCACAAGATTTTATAGACTGTTTTGACATAGAATTTGACTGCATTGTTGAAAATCGCACCGGGAGTAAATGTCGAAAGCAAAAAGTCCTTATAGCACACCTGTCTGTCTGTCTGTATGTATGTCTCTTGATTGTATCAAATGCTTTATTGAACTGTAATATGTATATACATTGACACAAAGAAGACTAGGAACTTGAAATATGTTTTGTTTACACCTTATTACTCTTTAAAGCCAAATTATACTTAAAAACAGTGTTTTTTAATGGGGTGCGGGGTGGGGGTAAAACAATCAGTTAGATGTGCATATAAGCAGGACTATGTTCAAAATAAGGGGCAGTGTATAATATGACACATGGAACTATGCAACTGCATGATTAAAATAGTTGGCATAAAATATTTGATGAACTGATGGAATCATAAAATATTGTAATTATTTTCGGAAAACGGGTTTTGTTGTCTCGACTGAAAAAGTCTGGTAAATTGAAAATGAAAGAAAACATGCACAATTGTGTACACTGCAAGCTTTCTATTTTCCATGAGTGCTTGTTTATGACTACTTTTAGTAACAATAATGATCATTGTTTATTAAATTGGAAAATACAACCCGGTATAGGTTCCGGTATCCTAAATATAGCATGAGCCTGGCCACGCGCCTTTCCAGGAGTGAATGAATGAATGAATGGTGCTTTACGGCACGCCGACACATAAATAGGTCATACTGTGCGCAAAACCGACGAAAGTTGAAGAAATTAAGTAGTTATTAAAAATTAATGTAAATATATAAAGATAAAACTATTAAAAATAAGGGATGATATGGTAGTAATATAACCTATATATGTAAATCAACAAATGCCCGTCCACGGGTATATTATATAAACAAGTAAATATATATAAGAACACATTATACTGATTTATATAGTCTGATTTCTTTTAGGAAATCTAAAACAAGACTAAAATCTATTGTATCAAATAACTCTTTCATAGTATTAACATTGTAGTACCTTTGACGCATAGGATCAAAGTCTACACATTCCAACAAGATGTGTTTGACCGTTAACGGTGCAAAGCAGGGTATACATTCTGGTAATAGCTCAGCTTGTAATAAATTTGAATGAGTATAACGTGTATGCCCTATCCTGCACCGTGCTAGGACAACTTCTTCTCGACGAATGGGTCTACTAGAAGAACGCCATTCTCCAAGTAACGGTTTAATTGAATGGAGTTTATTGTTAACTGACAAATCCCAAACGGATTGCCAAGAATTACGAATAAATGTGTTAAAACAACTTTTAAAATCAGTATAAGGTAATTTAGCATTAGATATATGTAAACGTAATGCTGCTTTAGCAGCACTATAAGCTGTATTATTACCACGTATTCCTACATGGCTTGGAAGCCAGCAGAAAATAATAACATTATCAACTATAAGAAAATTATACTTTTCTAAAAGCTGAACCACAACTGGGTTATTATGTTTCATATTACCCAGTGCTTGAAGAGATGAAAGGTAATTAGAAAATATTACCAAATGGTCATCATCAGATTCCTGAATATAATTTAAGGCAAGTTCAATTGCCTTAAGTTCAAATGAAAAGATAGCGGCCTTGTCAGGCAGGCGGCTCTTTATGCTGTGTTTGTGAACAACAGATGCTGCAGCTACCTTATCTCCATCTTTAGAACCATCTGTGTATAAATATTGAAAGTTAATGTATTTCGATTTAATTTCATTAAATTTGCTTAAAGACAGTAGGGTCTGTATTAGATGTGTTACTATTAGAAAGATCAAACATAATTGTTGGTGTTTCAAAAGTCCACGGTGGAATTGGTGGTACTTTGTACTTGGCAATCAAATTTAGGTGAATTTCAGTGTCTCTTAATTTTGGTTTAAAACGAAGACCAAATGGTCGAATGGCCTTCGGTTTTCGATTTTCGATCAAAAAGAGGTTCATAACTAAGATTAAAACATTATCGACAGTTGGGATTAAAGGGTTAGGTTTTAATTTAATGGCATATTGAAGGGCTAATGTGTCGCGTCTATGAGACAGTGATGGTTCATTAGCTTCAACATATAGACTTTCGGCCGGTGATGTAATCCTTGATTATGTTCAGGATCGAGCATCTGCAAGTATGACTTGCGAGTCGATCCATATACTATTGAGCCGTAGTCCAGCTTAGATCTGGTAAGAGATCTATAAAGTTGTAAATGTATTTTACGATCTGCTCCCCAACAACTTTAAGTAAATTAAGAGCTTTAAGGCACTTGGCCTTCAAGTATTTAAGGTGTGGTATAAACGTTAATTTACGGTCGAAAATAAGACCAAGGACTTTTGTTTCATCCACTACTGGTATTGGTGACCAATCCAGTGTTAGATGAGGGTCTTCATGATGTTTACGTTGTTGACAAAAGTGCATACAATTAGTTTTAGATTTAGAAAATTTAAAACCATTTTCATCCGACCAGGTCAGAAGTTTATTCAGACATTGTTGACGTTGTCTCTCAATAGTGTTAATGTTTTTTGCGCTATAACATATAACAAAGTCGTCAACATATAGAGAGCACTCCACACCATGATTGATGCATTTAACTATACTGTTAATTTTTATATTAAAAAAGGTGACAGACAGTATGCTGCTTGGTGGCACACCCATCTCCTGTTCATGAATGTCAGAGAGCGTTAAACCCATTCGGACACGAAACTGTCTATCATCTAAGAAATCCTCTATAAAAATTGGTAACCAGCCTCTAAGACCAAGGTCATTAAGATCATTCATGATACCGTACTTCCATGCAGTATCATAAGCTTTCTCCAAGTCAAAAAGTACAGCGACTAGATGTTTTACGAAAGCTTCCCTAATAAATGATTCAAATCGAATGAGATTATCTGTTGGCGCCGGAATCCACTTTAAGTTGATACTTTGTTATCATCTTGTTGGATTCCAGGTACCAAACGAGTCTCTCTCTAATCATTCGTTTCATGGGTTTACTTATATAACTCGTTAAAGCAATAGGGCGATAATTTATTTTTAAAGGTTTTCTTCAAATGTGTCGACTTGAAATTCAGCTTCTTCTGTTCTTTTAGTTTATTTTTTAGAAAAAATTCCAGGAGTGACCTGAAATGTTTTAAAATACATTTTCAGAGTTGTTAATTAATTAATGAATAACATTTATTTAAATGAGAGCATTTATTTTTACCAAATGTATTTTTTAAACATGATATTGTGAGATTAACCCCCACTCAAAAACAGGTAAATCTTTACTGCGGCATTGCATGTAAAAAAATATTGCGGCCCCCATGGAAAGTTCTGTAGGGGAAACATTGCTGAATTTTAATATTTAGCACATTGGACATTTTGTTTTATTATTTTGTTCTTTCGAGCTTCTAGGCTACATATTGGAAAGCCATATTAACGAGCCAATTTGTAAATCAAATCCAGAACCTGGTTTAAACCCGCAGATTTTTGACACCTACTGTTCGAATACGATAGCACTACTGTAAACCCGTTTGTGTTTGTATGTAACACTACAGCCTCGCCATTGTACTTAACCTAATAACAGTTATAAATGTAACACAATCAGAGTTAAAGTACAGCTCTGTTAATCCCTATCATATTTAATTATGCAATGGGATTTCCTAAAAACTTCAGTTACTCGGTGGTTAATCATCTGAACACCTGTTATTGTTTACCTGCTCTAAACTTAGTCCATTATCATTCTCTTTTTTATAGCACAGTGGCGTTGCTTGTGCAGTGTGGCGGCAGTAAAACGTCTCCCCGCGCTTGCAATCAGTACTGTTATTCATTCGATCTTTGGAGATCGCTCAGCCCGATGCTTATATTTAGTTATCGGTGGTACATTTTCAATTTCTTTTGTTTTCTTACTTAATTTTTGATTCGGTGGTTCCACTACTCCGGCCGATAAAAGGCTCTGGGTATTGTTTAACCACTCATAGGATATGTTGTCTGCTTTTTGATACGCAGGTTTCATAACCGCTGCTCCCAACTAAATTCCATTATGTTTATTTCGCTCTTCGGGGCATTTAATTTTATTAGATAATGGGACCATACGCCGTACGACATGGGGAAGCGTTACACTCCATGTCCACCGCCATATGCATGCCATCTTCGGGATGGTTAACATTTTGTACTGTTGATTTTATGAATATTGAGTTCTGCTCAACCCGGGGCTAGAGGACGTGAGCGGTAGCTAGCATATTTCACTACCGCAATAGTCTCAATCAAACCGAGACTGCAATATTTCGTATGTGTCGTGTTCGGCCGTTTCCAAAGGTCCATTATCATTCTCTTAGTTTCTCTGGAAGTTTCTGGAAATTTTTTGAATTCTGGGAGTGAAGAGGTATTGCCATATTAGGGGAGACCATTCGCCGAAATGTCTTGTGTGTAATGTATGCATAAATTTATGATCATGGCGTTAGCCTGTAGCTACACAGGTCGATGTCCATATGTGGGGCATGACTAGCTGCCGAAAGGTAGTCTGGAGGAATTTTCTAATATAATACTGAGCGCACGGAAAGTCTAGCAGGGTCGAGAGAGTGTTCATGAGTGGAGAGTCAGTTTCAATAGTCAGCCGGTCTTGTATCCGCAAGATGGATCCCCGCAGTCTAAGACAGCGTTTGGGATAAGTTAAACTATACTATGGAAGCTGGTATAGTACAGCAGTTGTTCAGTGTTACATACTAATTTGAGGATTTGGACATTTGAACGTTTCTAAATATTATTATACTTTGTGAACCTAAGACATTTAATAATAGGGACTATTTAGGTAGTTAACACATGGAAGTACTGAAAACCATTATACGGATGTGTATATATATATACATATAACTGGATGTTCATAGCGTATTATGTATTTGTAATTGTTCGGACTGTTTTATATGTACCAATAAATTATGGAAATTTGAACGCGAAGTCCGGACCTTGTTATTAAATATACCAAGCATGTCATACGACCCCTTAGTGCTACATGTAATGGCACGTGCCTTGCTGCTTTAACATTATAATCATTGTTTGTTTTAATGCTTGTGTTTGGTTGACTGTGCTCTGTGACAGCTACAGTTCTGGTAGACCTTCTTACCTACTTGAAAAAATTGTGCATGCATCATGCCTGATTCAGTCATACTTACAATGTAAACCTTGTGATGTATTGACTATTTAGTAACTATATGTTGTCTATATATTGGCTTCTTTTATTCTATTTCATAGTGCAGCAAGCATATAATGTATCGTCTGCGTGCCATTAAACTAAAAATCGTGTTTGAATATTTAATCTTCAAACAACGATTCAGTTTGCACATTTAATCATTGCCTGAAACAAGACGAGTGGGTCGATGTTTATGAAGCTACATATTTCCTTAGTTTTTTCATTTTAATTTGATTATTCAGGAACAAATTCAAATTTAAATGTGTTGAGAAAACGCATGCCATGAAAACATGATCTGTGATAGAATGATAAATTACTCCCCTTTGTCATTATGCCAACACAAAAAGAGTGTAATTTTTTTCTTTGTAAAAGTATTAAATGATTTGTCGGAAATCAAAATAAGTTCTAATGTAGGTGTTTTTATTGTTGAGGTAGGCATGCATTCGATATGTGTTAGTGGTTGTCTCCACACCGGCAGTTGTGATGCCTCGGTCATTGTTAATATCAATGTCTGTCTCCACACGACGGTTGTGATGCCTCTGTCATTTATGATGCCTCGGTCATTGTTGAAATCAATGTCTGTCTCCGAACGACGGTTGTGATGCCAACCAATCAAATGCATTGACCAATCAAGATTTTTGTCCTATCAAATTAACCGACCAATCAGAACTGGGATGGTTCAGGACTATATATAAGGCGTTGCAGCCAGTTATACAGGTTGAATTTTCCCGTTCAGACCACCGAACCAGCAGGACGTGTCCTTCCTCAACTCTACAGGCGATGTCGACGCTTCAAATAGGGAATCGATCGATTGGAACGTAATTACCATCAATGTCTGTGGCGAGTCAAGTTGTATCAAGTCCTTTGGTGCATGATGCTAAAAGAGTATGAGAGTGAAACTTTGGAAACGGCCGAACACGACACATACGAAATATTGCAGTCTCAGTTTGATCAGGAACGGTAGTTAAATATGCTAGCTACCGCTCACGCCTTCTAGCCCCGGGTTGAGCAGAACTCAATATTCATAAAAATCAATATCAAATGATTTTAACCATCCGAGTCAAAGTTAGGTGGACAACGTTCTGATCAGGTCTACACCCAACACTAGGGTGACACCGTGGCCCTATTTGGGGCCGTTTTTTTTATATCCCCCACGGATACCAATGATGAACAACGATAATCACCTAGGAGATCTACACTTGTCGTATGCTGGCGTCGCTATATCAATTCTAGGGGAGTTGATAACCCAACATCCGACAGCGTAAATGGCAGAGGGGACATTGGAGCGGACACAGAATGGAAGCCGTTGAAACAACACCGCTGTAGACGTTAAGGATTGGCGTTCCGGGGGTCGTCTACTATTTTGTGCCAGGTCCAGGACATCACAAACATCTCGGGATTCACATCAACAGGATTGACCTACTTGACAAAGCAGAAATCTTCTGATTGGCTAAACAACTTTTGAGACGGAAGGTAGGATTGACCTACTTACCAACTTTGCTGTCATCCTATTGGCCGATCAACTTTAATCTTCTACGACTTTAATCTACTACATACTATCAACGATGCATTTCTTTACCCACCTGGCACCAACTCAACTCTTCTTCTGCATCTTGTAATCTCCATTGGATCTGATTGATGAATCGACATTTGACCAACGATGGACTTAGTCTCCTATTGAAAAGCTCGCCAAAAGGCCTACTTGCCAACGGCGAGATTAAACAAACACTTCTGCTTACTTATACAGGTTGGTTGTTGCTCTGAAGCTGAATAAACCGGACGATTTTGGAAGTGATTCTGATTGCAGTAGAAAGAGCGATTGGTAAAAACCTTCTAGTTGTAACTGTGGACTGCCTTGTGGGGTAGCCCGAAAAGAGCGAGCCCCATATTCTCAGCAGTGAAGACTAGTAAGGCTATTTGCCACAATGTTCAATATACATCAATTTAACACAATCATTTTATAATCATAGTTGCTCATTCTGTTAATTATATTGGTTGATTCGTTTTTTGTTTATACTCATTTTATTCGAGCAAGTAGCTCAATCTGTAATTGGGAACAATCGTATTGCATTTGCGGCTCAATCAAAGGAGACCACTCGGTACACGTTACAGTCTCCACACGACGGTGGTGGTGACTCCTTAATGTACATCTTCCACACGTCATGCTTTCTACATACCGACTGTTGGGATGCCTCCTAAATTGTTTATAACAATGCTTGTATCCACACCGACTGTTCGGATGGCTTCCACGCGTCATGTTTATATTATTGTCTCACGCCACACCAACTGCTGTATGATGTCCGAATGCAAAACAAATAATGTTAAGTTCTGCTCAACCCGGGGATAGAGTGCGTGAACGGTAGCTGGCATTTTTCACTACCGTTCATGAACAGTCTTAATCAAACCGAGACTACAATATATTTTGTATATATCGTGTTCGTCGATTTCAAAATTTCTCCTTTCATACTCTTTTTATTGAAATCCAGTAATGTCTATCGAGAAATAAACATCATTAAAAATGAATAGGTGATGTGTAAAAATGGAAAAATAGTAGTTATAATAATGTATCATAGAACAAAATGAAACCATCAAACAATACTGTACGCGTAGATTAATTGACCATTGATTAGCAATGTATAAGGATATCGCATTATGCTTACGATGTTTTCAATTGTATTTATATATTTGCTAGATCTAAACTGGAAACTGAATATTAAGTACATTTAATGAAATGAAAACAATATAATTATATTAACAACCAATCCAAAACGAAATTATTCTAAAATTTAAATTTTGTTAATATTTGCATGCGTTTTTGTATTTCTGGCTAAAATGTTCTAGTAATTAAATATTACCAAAATATATTCTCAGTAGATTCGATGTTCATTCTAAACAAAGATTCAAATAATAAATTTATATTTTTGCAAACATGTGTTTGTAGGCTTCTCATTATATGTATACGAACCTAGTGGGCAAATTAATCAAACGGTGCTCAACTTTCGACACTTATAAGTAACCGGATTTTAAATTATTTATATTCATCATAATTTGCTCAAATTTTAGAACATGTTCTTTAAACTGGAGACTCGCTGTAATCCGACTATCAGATATATCATGTATCTTCACTTTTTTTATCAATCTGTTAAAAATATATAGAGAAATTTTCGTACGAATGTTTTTGGTGAAAATTGTACATTTTATTTAAAATATATGAAATAAATTTAAGTGGGGTATTTATAGTGCCGTCTTGAGTATTTGATCGATAGCATTATTGCTTCTTGCTTCAGTTTTGGTTCTTGCTGCAGTGTGGCAGTAAAACGTCTCCCCGCGCTTTCAATCAGGACTGTTATTCATTCGATCTTTGGAGATCGCTGAGCCCGATACTTATATTTAGTTATCGGTGGTACATTTTCTATTGCATTTGTTTTCTTACTTAATTTTCGATTTGGTGTCCCCACTACTCCGGCCGATAAAAGGCTCTGGGTATTGTTTAACCACTCATAGTATATGTTGTCTGCTTTTTAATTTAGTCTTTTGGGTGTTACTTGTGATATGCAGGCTTTATAACTGCTGCTCCCAACTAAATTCCATTTTGTTTATTTCGCTCTTCGGGGCATAGTATTTTGTTAGATACTGGGACCATACGCCGCTGGGATACTTGGACCATACGCCGCTGGACATGGGGGAGGAAAATCTCTATGTCCACCGCCATATGCATGCCATCTTCGTGATGGTTAAAATAATGTACTATTGATTTTATGAATATTGAGTTCTGCTCAACCCGGGGCTAGAGGGCGTGAGCGGTAGCTAGCATATTTCACTACCGTTCAATCAAACCGAGACTGCAATATTTTGTATGTGTCGTGTTCGGCCGTTTCCAAAGGTCCATTATCATACTATTTTAAACAGCCGACACTAAAATAAACAATATACTAAAAGTAATACAACTATTAAAGTAATATAATTATTTTCCTTTCTATTTCATTACGTAGTCCCGCCTTAATTCCATTAAGCGATAGGAAAGCTTATATTAGCAGGCTTTTATAACGGATATTTCAACAATATAACACGTTTAAAATATCTTTTACTAAACAAATGTGATAACCTGTTTACAATTACTTATTAAATGTATACATTGTACAATACGCAGAATTGTTAAAAGAAATATAAAAAGATCGGACAGGGAAAGTAGCATTCAAGGAGGACAGTCAACCACAAAACACAGTAACAAACATAGAAACAGACAAACAAGAAGGCAAAAGTTATAATAAAAGTAAACGACATCACAAACACAAAAGGGTTGACAATAGGGCTACCGCCTTGGAACGGTCAGTGACAAAGTAGGCCACTGGGGGTTTAAACCGGTTCTAGGGTGCACCAAACCTCACACTTACCCTACTGTCATCACATTAAAACAGGACAGTGTAAGTAAAGAAATCCCCGCCATGATCTAATCTCTAACCAATAAGGCTGCATCAATAGGCAATATAAGTAAAACACAAATATGCTCGTGTAAATATAATACAAATAGCCTAGAAAGACACAATGAAGGTACTCAATGACTTGGCAGAAGCCAGAGCAGTAAGAGAATAAACCATTAAGGGCACGACAAGAAAGATCATGGACAAACATCAAACGCAACCGTCCCAATGAGCTTTAGGTAGGCGTAATCATAGGGTCCACAGCCAGTCCGGTCATCGTACAATTAAAGAGGAAAGCATAGTGGCGAACTGTAGAAGGGTCCACCACCAAGCATGCAGTACGTTGCAAAATGATAGGGTCATAACCTCTTTTGATAAACTTGTTAACAAGTTTAACAAAGATAGTATATAAGCCAAAGTTAAGGTTTTATTTCATACCCCAGCTAACCTCGTTTTCGCTTCTTGGAGAAGAGGTTGGATGGGTATGAAAGTTAATACTCGGACCACGTAATGTTGTATTATCTTCTACCACATATTTGGAATATATATCGTCATATGATTTCAAACCCAATCTAAAGAAATAAGTTTTACATTAAATTACATTTGTTTAGTGAAATATTTTAAAATGCACTTAAATGCCACTTTCATTTGTAAACAATATGAACATGTTTTAGATCCAGTGCATAACAAATATTTGACTCGTTGAATTAACTTTAATACAGATTCAAGTTTGTCATTTTTCTGCATACACGTATAATTTAAAATATCGATTGTTCTTACAATTGCACTACTTTGATGTTTACATGACAGTAATTAATTACATGTTTCCAAGCTGAAATGCTAAAAGCAAAAGTGTTCAATTGTTCATTCTGTTGAAAGAGAATAATACCGTCAATACACACATTGATCCTACGTTATCCTGATTCATTTTTCGACGTCTGGCTCTTAGCATAAATGACAACGTCGCCTAATAAAAGTACTTAACAGTGGATGTTTTTGGTCACTATTGTACTAAACGTTGTATGTTTATCGTAGCCTATATATGGCAATGTCGCATATGACTGTCGTCGAATAAATCACATTGTTTTATACTAAAGGTTCTAAACGGTATATGGGTTTCGTAGACTAAATCACAATGTCGCATAATAAAGGTTACTTCCTTATAGAAAAACAAGAAGTTTAGAACGTCAATTTTAAGTGTCTCTTGAATTTAACACGAACAAACACATTTGATTCTGGTAGAAACATCTTACCAGTTTGGTGAATGCCATATACCACTTATAATATCCTTAAGTTAATAAACAAACTAGTTATCCCGTATGTTGCTTTACTAAACCTGTGGGCAATAATTCGAGCCCATCTAACATCCATATGGTACGAAAATGTTTACCAAGTTGATTTTTGGTCTTTGATTTCGGCCTAAATTTCGTCAAAATGTCGATTTTGACGTAAGAGGTTCGCCTTCCAATATGTGTACCAACCAGACGTAAATCTGGGAAAAACACACCGACTTGACCGGCTTCTATAGGGACAAATCGATGCATCTTGTCAAACTTCTTTCGCATACACAACCATTCAACATTCCGATAAACTCAGATAATTAAAAATAACAAATTGTGCATATGGACATTGCTTATTGCTAGACCTTTTGTTATGCCACTAAATGTGTTCTTTTAAATTTAAATAGGAAATTGGCAGTATGAGAAAAACACATTTTATTCTTAACAGGAGACACAAGCTTGCATATGTCCTGCCTAAAAGCATATCATCACTCTCATAAAGGCTCGAATACGATTTCTTTAGCCAGGGAAGTGTGAACACATGTCCCTTATCTACTTTAAAACTTCAGTGACCCGGACAATATTTCTTCATAATCCTTCCATGCATATTAAATAATAAATAATTAACCAAACCAGAGAGCCATTGAATAACTGTTATTATCTCTTGAATGTCAATATGGCAGTGTAATAATTAGTTTGATGAGCCAGCGAATCATTAGAATGTAAGATATATTATAGCAATGGTTTAATTAACTTGCATGCATCAGGTAATATTATAGTATTGGTGTGTCATATTCCAATCCATTAGTTTATGAAAATGCATTGCGTCTAACAAGGCACGGACATAAAGTGTCAGTCATGTGCCTTATGCTATGCAGATTCGTCTCGTGCACTTACATATTTTATTTATCCTCGCTTTATTGCATTTTATCGAGCAGATATCGGAAAGCAAGAGTTCCGTGTTTCAATTACCGGCTGCGACACGCCGATTTTTGAAATGGCAATTATTCTGAATATCCATCAGTTTATGGAAGCAGATAGCAACTATAGCTGCGTCTCTTGCATCCTACAGTTTGTGGCGCTTGTTTCTGCCAAGGTCTATTGGACATTTCAGACACAGTGTAAGTGTAAATAGTATGTCAATGAATTATATATCAGTGAAACGGACATTTTCTGTGGTGATTAAAAACACAATTCATGTGAAAGTTGTTTCAATATGGCGTTTTCAATGCAACATTCTGATTCATATATAAATTTTAAAAAATGTTTAGATTTTCTGTCCAAACATGATACTATTGCGTTGAATAAAAAATAAACACCTTTTACGTTTTATCACAATTGATTAAAGCTACCTGAAGATATTTGAGATTTCCTAATTATCTGCAGTTCCAGCAACACGGAGTCCTTACACAGGAAAAGTCTCCATAAACTCTATGTTTGGCTTTAAAATAGTTACTTCTCGACTGATATTCAAAACAAACGTATTTTTATTTACCACTAAAACGTTCAGTTCCAGGGATGCATAGTTTATGTAAGTAAAATCAACATTGGTCATGTCAATGCTGAAACATGTTTGGCTGACAAATACGACCCAAACTATCATTTGTTTATTCATTTAATGTATATAGAAAGAGTATGATAATGGACCGTTGGAAACATACAAACTATAGATACATACAAACTATAGATACATACAAACTCATACATACATACAAACTATAGATACATACAAACTATAGATACATACAAACTCCACAATGCCCGTTGATCTTCCGGCCGTATGTCTGGATCAAACAATTGCCCAAGGCAATAGCGCTATTGTCAACTCGTGTGTGTTTGTCATGTCACGTGCCTTGCTTATTATCATTGTAATTATTGTTTGTTGTTTAATGCGGGTTTTTGGTTGACTGTTATGTGAAACTCGCAATAATAAAAATTGTTTGTATGCATGCATACATTCTCCTAAATACACCTGTTGCTTATAATCTTAATACTAAAACTAAGATTAAATATCTTTATTTTTTTTATCAACAAGTCACAATGCCCTTGAAGCTCTACTGATATGTTTTTGACAGCCAGAACAGTATGGAGACCACTTTTAGGTTAAACATCTAACAACGCAATTGCTTTGTTTTTTATACAGACAACGATACTAGAATTCCGCGCAATAGAATGTGTCGCCTAAAGTTTATGATAATAGACATGATAATAGACATGATAGAGTTTATTAACCTGGATTAAACCCCAAGCGGCCTGTTTTGTCACTGACCGTTCCATGGCGGTAGCCCTATTGGCAACCCTTGGGTGTTTGTGACGTCTTATCTTGCATTTTATTTAGTCGTTTTGTGTTTGTGATGTCTTAATTTGCCTTTCTGTTTCTGTGTGTTTTTGTGATTGGCTGTAGTCCTTGAATGCTACTTTTCCTGTTCGATTTGTATATCTACTTGGTGACAAAGAACTATGGCATTTAACGAAAGAGAACGTTCGATCGGAAAATGGTTAATTGCTTTTGAGGTAATGTGTGAAATAATTGAATTTTCCACATTTGTATTGAATTCAACAATGCAACATACCATTAGATGGACTATGTCTTATTATGCTATGATTTGCACTGATGGAATGCATTATCAAGATAATGTACTCAGTCAGTATCTCTCCGTATATGCTCCGGTAAATGCTTTGCTGGATCGGCTAAAATCCTGTTACGTTTTGGGGCAATCACCGCGAAGGTATCTGCATTTGGCCATTATTCATCAACAAATCGTGCGGCAAAATATTTTAAATTTAATAAAACGTCTTTATTATAGCATTAGGCTACTTTTTCTATATATTGAGATGCTAAAAAAAAGAGTATGATAATGGACCTTTGGAAACGGCCGAGCACGACACATACGAAATATTGCAGTCTCGGTTTGATTGAGACTGTTCATGAGCGGTACTAAAGCTCATGTAATATACATTATCAATGGTATTCACGGAATACAGAAAATGTTATTTCATTTCTCCAAAATTTGTTTGTCTGACAGCTCGGAGGAAACCCATCGATCTTGCCAGCTACATCATCGGCTTTAGAGGTGCGCACGTGTCAGTGGGGAGGGGCAATAGCATCGTGAGTAAAGTATATAGTTATTTGTTTCATACATTACAAACGTGTTGAGCTGAAACAGAATCCATGTAGTAATTAAACATGTTTGGGTAGTATAAACATGCCCGTTAGATGCACTGCATTACTTCATTTTAACAGACATTGAGTAGAGTTTTCAAATAACTCGTGAATGAAGTGCAATGCAATAAATTTAACTTGCATGAATATATTGCATTCACTAATGGATTGGATCATAAGTAAACTATTTGAACAATAACACAAAAGTCGTAAATCAAATGACACACCAACACTTGTGAAATATTAAATCTTATATTTTATCAGTGTGACATAACTTGTTTATTTGAAATAAAAACGTTTATCAATTATTTAATACAGCACCTGCTTGATTAAATACCGAAAGAGGTTTATATGTTTCATTCAACTTCGTTTGTTGCATACGCAAGCAAATGATACATTATTTTCGATACTATATGATCGTGTGAACACCCAGTCATTTGTGCAATGCCAATCTCGCTCGAATTCATTCGCTTTCTCTGTAAAGGAGAAATATCATTTTCTGACTATTTATCCTATTTTCAACTATTACTCACGGTTCTCTTGTACACATTGCGTGGCCCCGTCTTAATTCCATTAAGCGATGGAGAAGCTTATATTAGCTAGATTTTATAACGGATATTTCGACAATATAACACGTTGAAACCATCTTTTTTAATGAACAAAATGCGATATCCTGTTTAAATTGCTAATTAAATGTTTACAATATGCAGACTTTTTAAGCCGAAATTAAGGTTTTTTTCATACCCCAGCCAATCCCGTTTTCGTTTCTTGGAGAAGGGGTTGGATGGGGTATGACAGTTAATTCTCGTACCACGTTATGAGCTCACAAATAAACATAGTAATGTATGTCAAAGCAGTTAAACTGACCATATTGTGCATATTTAGGAACAATAGACAAATAGTATTAAATGAATGAATGAATGGATGGTGTTTTACGGCACGCCGACACATAAATAGGTCATATTGTGCGAAAAAGGGAAGAAAAATAGTAATTAAAATATGATGTAAATAAATAAAGACAAAACTATTAAGAATAAGGGATGACATGGTTGTAATACAAACTATATATGTAAATCAGCAAATGCCCGTCAACGGGTATATGAACAAGAAAATATATATAAGAACACATTATAATGATTTATAGTCTGATTTCTTTTAGGAAATCTAAAACAAGACTAAACTCTATAGTATCAAATAACTCTTTCATATTATTAACATTGTAGTACCTTTGAAATATAGGATCAAAGTCTACATATTCCAACAAAATGTGTTTGACCGTTAACGGTACATAGCAGGGTATACATTCTGGTAATTGCTCAGCTTGTAATAAATATGAATAAGTATAAAGTGTATGCCCTATCCTGCACCGGGCTAGGACAACCTCTTCTCGACGAATGGGTCTACTAGAAGAATGTCATTCTCCAAGTAACGGTTTAATTGAATGGAGTTTATTATTTACTGACAAATCCCAAGCGGATTGCCAAGAGTTACAAAAAAATGTGTTAATACAACTTATGAAATCAGATTTAGGTAATTTAGCATTATATATAGGTAAACCTAAAGCTGCTTTAGCAGCACTATCAGCTCTATCATTACCACGTATTCCTACCTGGCTTGGAAGCCAGCAGAAAATAATAACATTATCAACTTTACATAATTGTACTCTTCTAAAAGTTGAAACACAACTGGGTTATCTTGTTTCATATTACCCAGTGCTTGAAGAGATGAAAGGGAATCAGAAAAGATTGCAAAATGGTCATCATCAGATTCCGGAATACAATTTAAGGCAAATTCAATTGCCTTAAGTTCATCTGAAAAGATAGAGGCCTTGTCAGGCAGGCGGCAGCTACCTTATCTCCATCTTTAGAACCATCTGTGTATATATGTTGAAAGTTACTATATTTCGATTTAATTTTATTAAATTTGCTTTGAAAGACAGTTGGGTCTGTACAGGATTTGTTACTATTACAAAGATAAAAAATAAGTGTTGGTGTTTCCAAAGTCCGCGTTGGAATTCGTGGTACTTTGGCAATCAAATTTAGGTCGATTTCAGTGTCTCTTAAAAATAGTATTAAAGAACATTAACATTAAAGTACATGCCATTCAGGTCCATATACAACGGAACTCATTACGTGGTCCGACCTTAATTCCATTAAGCGATGGGAAAGCTGATATTATCAGGATTTTATAACGGATAATTCAAAAAACATGTTTACTGACAAAATGCGATAACGAAATATTGCAGTCTCGGTTTGATTCAAACTGTTCATGGGCGGTAGTGAAATATGCTAGCTATCGCTCACGCCCTCTAGCCCCGGGTTGAGCAGAACTCAATATTCATAAAAATCAACAGTATTGAATTTTAACCATCCCGAAGATGGCAAGCATATTGCGGTGGATATAGCAATATTTGTATCTTTATTTCATCCCCTATGGTCGATGGTAAGATGCGATGGTCGATACCATTGACCATCGCATCTTACCATCGACCATCGTATCTTACCATCGCATCTTACTATCGACCATCGCATCTTACCATCGACCATGGCCCTAACAGGACACCGTATAAAATGAACATGATAGAATGCTACGGATGAAAATGAGAAAAATGGTCCTAGAGAAATCACAGCATACAAACGCAATGGCATCGCAGATCCGCACCGCACCACAAACACTGTAAGCAATGAAAAGGACAATACACAACACAAAGAGTGGTGAAGACAGGGTGACCGACTTACAACGGTCAGTAGGCTATATTATTTGGCACTATCGGCTGTCCATTATATGTAGTATAAACATGATATAAAGAGAGAGGAACCATCAAACAATATTGTACTCGTAGAGCAATTTATCAGACATTCTCCGTGTATCAAGATGTCGCATTATGCATTCGGTGTTTTTATTTCTGTTAATATTTAAAACAAACAAAAAAAACATTGCTACACTGGGAACTGAAGTACATTTAATGAAACAAAATCAATACTTTTCATTAATCAATCCAAAATGAAACAGATCGAAGGTTTTAATGCCATTTGATATGTTTACTAGGCTTTGTATATTTGTCCAAAAGGTTCTAGCAATTTGATATTCCCAAAATAAATGCTCAGTATAATCGACGTGCATAGTAATAAATGACTCAAATCAATAATATTTGTGCAGACGTCTGCTTGTATGCAGACATCTAATTATATTTTTAAGAAGTACATAGAGAATAATAGATGGGTATTTTCATATTACACCCTATATCAGGCCTAAGACACCATATCAGCCCGAGAGCTTTAGCTGATATGGGTCGAGGGCCTGATATAGGGTGTGATATGAAAATAAACATTTTTTATCAAATGATTCCCTATAAACACGTTGTTTTGGAATATACGATACGACATAGACCTAGCTAGTCATATCAATCAGGATTTAGTTGCCGGGCAATGAAGCTTTATCACACGCGTGAAATAAAGGGTAAGAAAATGTCATATCACGGAAATGTTCTTTATGACTCTTTCATCGGAGTGATACGGAAATTACCGATTAGTTACGATTGTATACGAGTTGTCACGCGTTGTGGTTTGTCGTCAGCATTCCATCCTGTTTTCGAGCCAGATTATTGGCTAAACATCTACATCTACATTTGTACGTTGAGCTGTTATCTTTGATCATAACTCATCGGAAATGACTCGACTAGTAATGCTAAGAAGATGAAATAAAAGAGATGATAGATAGATAGAAGTAAAATAAAGAACTAAATAAGGTATAATACACGGGCCATTAAGAGAGTTTAACAAATTTATAATAAACTCAATGATATAGAACCATCGATGGATGAAATAACCACGCGCGACCATTCATTTTCTGAATTTGACAATTTCAAATTCAATGGCATTCATTTTAAATCAAATTTCTGGGGAAAAACTGTGGTGAAGATCTACGCGACAGATGTGAACACATCAGTGTTTTCTCCCTGGAAAACAGCGTAGTAAGTTACCTGAAGTTGACAATTCGACAAAGTCATTGCTGAAGTACATGATATATAGAATAAAAAATGTGTATTGTCATATCACAGCCTTTATCAGGCCCTCGACCCATATCAGCCCTCGAGCTAAAGCCCCAGTAGCCTTTGTTGCCACTGACCGTTCCAAGGCGGTAGCCTTATTGTCAACTTATTTGTGTTTGTGATGTCGCATTTTTTATTACTTTTGCCTTCTCGTTTGTCTGTTTGCGTGTGTTTTTTTTTGTTTTCCTTGAATGCTGATTTCCCTGTCCGATATATTTATCTTTCTTTAAACCGGTTCTACGGTGCACCAAACCTCACACTTACCCTACTGGCATCCCATTAAAACAGGACAGTGTAAATAAAGAAATCCGCGCCATGATCTAATCTCTAACCAACAAGGCAGCATCAATAGGCAACATAAGTAGAACACAAATATGCTCGTGTAAATATAATACAAAAAAACAATAGCCTATAAAGCCACAATGAAGGTACTCAATGACTTGGCAGAAGCCAGAGCAACAAGAGAACAAACTATTAAGGGCACGACAAGTTGTTGGAAGTTTTTTAAACCACGACTTACAAATGATTACTGAATGGTCAAAGCAATGGCTTATCCAGTTTAATCCCAATAAAACAGAAGCAATGTTTGTTTCTTTATCTGAAGATGATCGTCGCCCAGTCCTACACCTTAATAATCTCAGTCTAGGGTTAACGCTTATTCATAATGGAAAATGGCAAGAGCACAAAATGTAGTTGCTTCTGCAACAAAGGTATTAAGATTAATGCGAATGCTTAAATATAAAGTATCCCGAAGAACACTTAATCAGATTTATATATCCTTTATGCGTCTTTGATATGCTTCCATTAGATTGGACGGTTGTACCTTATACGAAAATGATACTTTGGAAAAAGTACAATATGAAGCAGCCGGCTTAGTAACTGAACGAACTCGTTCTGTATCCATACATCGTTTATTAGCTGTAATAAGATGGATTTCCCTTTCCGATAGGAGAAAACTGCAAAAGCTTATTACAGTATACAAAGTTAAAATATGGAACAACTACAAACTATATTTCAAATCTGTTCCCACAATTGGTAAAACAAAAGGAGCTCCTTAGACAACCTTCGAAATAGTGATAAGTATGCCTGTACTGCTCGTAGAACCGACATATTCAATAACTCGTTTGTACCTTCATCCCTTAATCTCTGGAACAACTTACCAATAGATATATGCAATTCAGAATATATTTCTATGTTCAAGAGGGAACGTTTACATTCTTTCCCAGCTCAAAAGTTCCAACACAATACTTGGGCAACGATTAGTTGCTGTTTTACTTGCCAGAATACAAAATTATTGCAGTAACCTTAATAATGATCTTTTTTTAAACAATTTACGAGAATCATACAATTGCGATTGTGGTTCTTCAGTAGAAGACTCTGAACACTTTGTTTTCAACTGTAACTTGTTTCGTGCACAACAGCTTCGTTTGTTTCAGTAAACTCGTACATTTCACCCATTAAATTTAAATACACTACTCTTTTGTCGCGAACACTTATCGGATGAAGATAATCAAATTCTTTTCGAATCTGTGCAAATGAACATAAGAGAAACACAGAGGTTTGCTTAGATTTACTTTTGCAACCCATGCTTATTGACTCTCTTCTTCATCCCCTTTACTCAAGTAAAACTACAGCGGCTCGATAAGGTCAACAGCGGCGCACGTATCGTGAGGACGAAACACCGGTAGGTAATACTTTAAATATTTAATAATATATAAAGTTCCGAAAGAGTCCAAACTTTGAACCAGTTTTATGATACGAACCTGTGACCTCACTTTGGCGATTTTATTGTTGCGCTATCACCATGTTTGACCAAGTTATGTGGATTTTGGTTTTGGGATTAGAAAAAATATTCGTTATTCGTCCATATTTTTATGATCTGAGGATATTTCTGGCGTTCTGTTCGCGAAAAGAGGCCATTTGCATATTAATTAATCATTACGCTACCCAATTCAGCTTTATTTTGCTATGTTTAATGAAGTATGAGTCCTATATCGCGTACTTTCTGAGTGGGGGGTATGGTAAAATTAATAAGGGCTACAGCGGCCATTGATAAGTGCGAATGCTACTTTCAAAAAGAGTTGATAAGTACGACTGCGGCCAAATTGTTAGAGTTGATAAGTACGATTGCGGCTAAATTATTGATACACAAGTAGGATTGTGGCTAAATTGTTAGTTACAGGCACCCTGCTGCTGGTTTAATGAGATTTGAAGATGTCGAAAACGTGTATTATTATTTTTTTAGGTTGAACAGAGATGGAAAAATACAAGTGTTACTTCTGCAAGTTAAACTTCAGCCTATTAACTGAAGTCGTAACACATTGCATCGACACCCAGATGAAGAATTGAGAACCACTTAGACGAAATATTCAACCATTGCATCGAACAGCATGGTAATACGGTCCTCAAGTACAAAGAGTTTGTTTTTGATTCAGTTACAAATAAATACGACTATAGATCTAAGCTCCATGAAGGTATTGTACCAAATGATATTAGAGATTCCGGGATACGTCTGATTGTGCAGGATGAAGCTGTTGTTATTAAAGATTACAGATCAAAACGAAAAATATTAAATGCGCCTGTGAAAATACACGATCCTACTTACCAATACAATGAATATAATGATATGCCTGAACAGGAAGACGATACTGATATGGAGTTAGATACTGCGATGTAAGAAATGGAAGGTCTACTACCTAATGTGTTACAAACCCTTCGTGAAAATGGTATGTTGACAACAAACGTAAAATTCAACAAACTGTTACACGAAAAACGTATACCATCAGATAATATATGTTTCATGCTGTTCATGGATGTTGTAGACTGGTTTTCGAGTAAAACTACTACTCGTATGAGATATAGGCCGGAAACGATGAAGTTTTGGCAAAAAGGTTATCGACTTTTTCATGGAAAATTTCTACGTTTCATGTCTGGGTTAAGAAACTATGGTCAAGTGTTGGAGAAGCAAACTGAAATGTTTTTTTTTTGATCCAATGGAATCTAGAATTAATTTTGCAGTTCCGGCCAGAATAGGAATATATATTTCATAAATAAACTTCTCGAACTGTTCTAAGAATTTCACAAGATTTCGTGAATTTATATTACGGATCAGTAAGTATGATCACTGGAACTGCAAAATACTTACGATACAGAAATAAATAGAAATTTAGAATGGTTTCCAATACACTTAACTCACAGAAATTATCCACTGTTTACCTTACCATAATTGCTGTTTACCTTATCAAAATATTTGTCTATCCGCTGTAGCCCTTATTAATTTTACCATACCCCACACTCAAAAAGTACGCGATATAGGACTCATACATCATTAATTATAGCAAAATAAAGCTGAAATGGGTAGCGTTATGATTAATTAATATGAAAATGGCCTCTTTTCGCGAACAGAACGCCAGAAATATTCTCAGATCATAAAAATATAGACGATTAACGAATATTTTTTCTAATCCCGAAGCCAAAATCAACATAACTTGGTCAAACATGGTGATAGCGCAACAATAAAATCGACAAAATGAGGTCACAGGTTCGTATCATAAAACTGGTTCAAAGTTTGGACTCTTTCGGAACTTTATATATTATTAAATATTTAAAATATTACCTACCGGTGTTTCGTCCTCACGATACGTGCGCCGCTGTTGCCCTTATCGAGCCGCTGTAGTTTTACTTGAGTAAAGGGGGTGTTCTTTCGAACTTGACCCAATCTCTATACTTCTTTTCCTTTCACTAGTTCCTTTCTCACTACCGTTTCTCTAAGCATGATATTATGATGTGAAAGTTAATATATATTTACCCATTTAATTGTCTAACTTTGTGTGTTGTATACCATTCGTCGGGAAGAGCATTAACTAATGTTGTTGCGATTATATATATGCGATTTCAATAAAATATGTTTAAATATAGTATGTATTAAACCCGGTATGCATTATGTTTACTTATAATTCGCCAAAAGCTCGTTTAAACTAAATCAAATTATTCAAATATTTTTATAAAATTAATCCTATATGGGATGGGAACTCGTTTTGGATTCAATATATCCACCATCTGGGAGCAATAAATACATTAAATTGTTATGAATATCAGCATTATCTGGTAATAATAAATTAATTTCGCAATATCACCATCGTCTGTTCCCATATGATATTATATATCCTATTATAATGAATGATATTATATTACATATATATATTATAATGAATATAGCCATATAATACATAGAGGATCTTAAACGAGTTCCCATTTCATATAAGATTTATGAAACGAGTTATGAATTATTTTAATTTCAACGAGCCTTTTGGCGAGTTAAATTTAAAATAATTCATAACGAGTTTCATAAATCTTATATGGAATGGGAACGAGTTTAAGATCCTTTTTATCACATAACATTGCAATCAAATTAGTAAAATATAATTCAGATGTACATAGAACCGCCACGACGTCAGACACACTTTAGCGCCAAAACGTCATAAAATATGTGACGTCGTAACGTCGCGTCTCACACATAACGTTGCGTATAAAAAGAGTTCGTGGTTTACCTCTTTACAAAATAGCAGTTTACGCCAACTATTTAGCAAACCAAAAATAACGTTTTGTATAACGTGCATTATTATTATAAGCTGTCACAAATAATAAGTTTATGACTCAGATCTGGGTGAATTTATAATAAATAAAATAGTTTCTGTTGATAAACTTGCGTAGTGTTACAGGTATAACTCAACCAGGCTGTATTACACGTGTGTCATACAATAGAATATTAAATGGGTGTTCGACACTGCTAACAAATACGTTATGTGATAAATATATTTAATAGAATGTTCCTGTATTGTATTTATAGGTTATTATATTTGTATTTGGATATATGCACGAGTTCTTTCGTTATTAATATTGCGTGACTGTAGTAGCGCAATATTTATGAACGAACGAACGAGTGCATATATCCCAATATAAATATAATAACCTTTTTATTACATATGCAGTTTTAAATTAGAACAATAAAATAGATTGTTACATGTAATTTTCACCAAAACCATTTATTTAAAAAAAAATCATATTGTCGTTACATTGCGGGAATTCTCATTCATATTTATTAAAAGGTGAGCAGTTGCCAGAATGTATACCGTTTTGGTGCGCGTTAACGGTCAAACATATCTTGTTGGAATGTGAAGACTTTGATCCTATGCGACAAAGATACTACACAGTTAATATTTTGAAAGAGTTATTTGATACTATAGATTTTAGTCTTGTTTCAGATTTCCTTAAATAAAGCAGACTTTATAAATCCATATAATATTTGCCTATATATACTCGGTAAAAAAAGTTTTGGACCAGGGTATATAAAGTCATATACAAATAAAACTAGTGGACACAATTTAGGTATCTTTTTTAGTAACCAAGGTCTACCCTACCCGGTTAATTTGGTACAAGAAACATTAAATTCCAAACAACGATTTGATTTTTAAAAAGTATCGCGAACACACAAAGGGTCTGTAAAAAATGTTGCAAAGTCCATACAAAGTAACAGTTACAGACACATTCGAGTAACCAATAACAAGGTTATCATTTTTTCGCAAACTTTCATTGTAAACGATAATTATTGTTGATTGTTGATCTATTGCGAATTATCAACTGAGATAATAAGAGTTATGGTCGAATGTCATGGTTCAGCGATCCTTGTACGGGTTCGAACACTGCCATGGTCCAAAACTTCTTTTACAGAGTATATATTAACTTGTTTACAAGCCCGTTGGCGGGCATTTGTTGATTTACATATATACATAGTTTATATTGCTACCCACTGGCACTGGAGCCGCAGATATTATATATATAAAAAAAAAGGTATCCCCCTATTATCTATATAACACATGGTAGACATCTTTGATATGACCGACCTCGTTTCGAAGGATGTATCTTTGTCAAATTACAGAATTGATTCAAATCCTCTACACAGTTCGTTAGGTCTGACTCACATTTATCACATTAAATTCACAGTTTGTTCGAAAACGCACGCTGTACGGAGAAATTTAAGTAACATCGCCGATTTTCCTACCATTACAACATTTCCTACTGTGTGTGTATAAGCGTTTATTTATCCTCGCTGTATTGCACTAAGCATTTTAGCGAGCAGACCTAGGTTTAAAGTCTCATCCGAAGGACTGGTAAGGTAGGAAATACTTTGAAATATTTCGATAATTAACCCAAATTCGGTCCTGGCTGGGATTGAACGCGCGATCCCTGGGTTACTAAGCCGCAATGATAACCATTACACCACGGCGCTACCTTATCATTTCCTACTGATCCGCACTTCTGGTTTTATCGAGAAGTTCCGAATGCCCTAGCGACTGTTATTTGTTACGAGCAATCCGATTGGACAATATATTAACGGTAAATACATACGTCATCAGAAACTGAAAAAAGTAAACAAACCTTCCGTTATTTTACTTCTCAAAAAATCCCACATAAAAATCGAAAATAATGAATGAAAGAATGAAAGTATGAATGAAAAAGCCTGTTCTACGGAAATAGTGCAATGGTAATATGTTATATATGCCCTTTATATAAAACGTATAATGTTTAAATGTTTAAAATCGTTGGGGAAGAAGTCATATTTACTGCTCTAAACATGCAAAAAGGCAATTATGATCAAGTTCATCTCGGCTCATATTTCCCACTAAATAAATAATTTCTCTCACAAACTACACCAGAGCTCACCAAATGTCTTCTTACAAACAAAAATGTTTGGGAGGAATGCACCTAGCTAGACCCCACTTCGTCTCTATCTCTCTCTCTCTCGGTCTCGGTCTCTCTCTCTCTCTCTCTCTCTCTCTCTCTCTCTCCACAGTCACTGGCATACAAAGTCATTCCAGGCGTGTAGCTAGACATAAGTATAGAATGCAATAGATCTATTTAGAAAGCCCATTAAGTATAAATACATGGTGACCAGTACAAACGGTCATCACGTATACTTCTTCGTCACGTATCCCTCATCGCCCCCAAATGCAAGTCCAGTAAGTATAAATACATGGTGACCAGTACAAACGGTCATCACGGTTCTTCGTCACGTATCCCTCATCGCCCACAAATGCAAGTCCAGTAAGTATAAATACATGGTGACCAGTACAAACGGTCATCACGTATACTTCTTCGTCACGTATCCCTCATCGCCCCCAAATGCAAGTCCAGTAAGTATAAATACATGGTGACCAGTACAAACGGTCATCACGTATACTTCTTCGTCACGTATCTCTCATCGCCCCCAAATGCAAGTCCAGTAAGTATAAATACATGGTGACCAGTACAAACGGTCATCACGTATACTTCTTCGTCACGTATCCCTCATCGCCCCCAAATGCAAGTCCAGTAAGTATAAATACTGGCGACCAGTACAAACGGTCGTCAAGTATCCCTCATCATCACAAATGCAAGTCCAGTAAGTATAAATACCGGCGACCAGTACAAACGGGCGTCAAGTATCCCTCATCATCACAAATGCAAGCCCAGTAAAGTATAAATACTGGCGACCAGTACAAACGGGCGTCAAGTATCCTTCATCATCACAAATAGAAAGTAACCAAAAATTACCTTTTATTGAAACTGGACCAGTTAGAGCATGTTGTATTCTTCCTCCCTTAGTAATTTAGTTAGAAAGAGGGGCATATTCACAAAAGCACCCATGCAGAGGTGCAACAAACTTATGGTCTTAAGACTTGAGAATGAAAATTGCATTTTATGAATAAATATATGAATGATTCTGCCTGTACATTTAAACGGACACACGGCAATCTTGATTTTTTTTTAAACTTACTGTGTCCCATTAGTTTTAAACATAACTTGCATATCTGTAATCATTATATATTAATTACTCAAACAGTTCAAAGCAAATTGTTTTTATTAATAACTTTTGATAATATTGAACCAACGATATATTTAAAACTCAAGTTTGGAGGATACGGAAGAAAATTGAAATCTCAAATTTTGATTTAATCAATAGACCCTATTTTTAAGGAGCCGACCCATATAACTTTTTATGAAAAAAAAAAAAAAATGATTTATCACAATATATCGAGGTAAACTGACATCACAGAGAAACTTTCAGTTGTATCATCAACTTTTATGGAACTTTTATGGGGTTTATGAGATAAATACATACATGTAGAATCTCACAATATCTTGCTCCAAAAAAAAAACGAAAAAAAAAGATTAAAAAAAATGCCTACCTACCGACCATAATATTTTAGAGCATGCAATAGGAAACACACCTATTTTTTTTGTTTGGCCTTACATGTATATGCAAGCAGTTTTAACGTGAAAATGAGGCAGGATTAATAAACTGAGGTGCTAATAATGCTTGAATAAAATTCAAGATTTATTCAAGATTGCTGTTTGTCCCTTTAAAGTATATGATGTGGCACAGGCATTTCAAGTAAAAAAAAAATTAAATGTCCAATCAACAACAAGAAACGACAAAAGTTTCCAGACTGGTAAAACAAAAAGTATCCAAGTATATTCCATCATCTTTTTCTCTATATACATGTAAGGAAAGTTATCCCTGATATCTGTAAACCAGGCGGTCCCGTGTAGAGGAGTCTTTCCTACTAGCATGTTAAAGAACCGTAGGAATCTATTTAATTAGAGTAGGACAGGGTCCCGGATTCTTCCTATATATTCTTTCCCTTTCTCTGGGGTGGCTCAAAATAACCTATCATGTGTTGAAGAGCCGTTAAACAACATTCATTCAGTGAAGTATAATTTCAAATTGTAGTTATTATGGCATAGAGCAAATACTATTCCAAAATAATTATTGATCCATTTTTTTGCAAAACAATTATTGAATCAATAATACGAAGAGCTAGTGCCTGAGGCTGATGCAACCCTTTAACAAGAAGAGGTTCTATGGTTTGTCAAAAAAAGAAAGATTGAAGGTACCTGTATTGTGACAAAAACTAACTAAATCTACTAACTCTAATATCATTTCATAATAATGACAGCTAATAACTCCAATATCATTTTATTTTAATTCATGGTACTAACTTAATTAAAGGAAGTAGTTCTAATATCTATTAAATAGTGGCTATTATTTTAATTAAAGGTACTGACTTTACTATTATTGTAGGTACTAACTGTTAATATAATTGAATATTCATTAAAGGTACTAACTCTAATATCATTTACTATTAATTAATGGAACAACCTCTAATATTACTGTAAGTACCAACCGTAATATAATTGTATATTAATTAAAGGTACTAGCTCTAATATCTTCTACTTAGAGTTAATAAAGCTACCATTTTATATTAATTAAAGGTACTAACTCTAATATGTTTTAATTAGAGGTATTTACTCTATCACTTTATATTAATTAAAGGTATTAACTCTATTAACATTTTAAATTATGTAAAGGTACTAAACCTAATATCGGTGTAAAAGTAATAAAACACTAATTTTGATAATAATAAAAAAAACACAACTGTTTTTGATGCTTTTTGGCATATTTATTATAAAATTTGTGATAATTTAATAAACAGTTCCAATTTAAGTGAGACTTGTTTGAGTATGAGTTTTTTTTGTGCTATAAATAAGATTGATGTATCCAGTTTGTGCTTATGTCTGGTGTTGTGTTTCCTTTCAGGTTACAAAGAACCTATATAGAGGTACCAGACAGGGTCAGTGTTCTACAAAGAATCTCTTTAGTATATATGAAGCCCATATGAAACAAATTGGTACTGCAGAAATGTTTACTATAAAGCAAATTGGCATTATTGTACCAAAACTGTTTGATCATGTGAAATTAGTCCAAACAAAAGGTGCTAACAAATTCGAAGGGCTTGGGCTGAATTTTGAAAGTGACATGCAATGTGATCACGAAACATTGATTATCATCGCAGAAAATTTAGGCTACTTTCGAAAGAGTAGCACATATTCTACCACAACATATGGTATACTTTCTGGTTTCCTGGTAAACAAAAATGAACAATTAAAGACCATTACTATAGTTCTTGACAGAAGTTTCACAATTTCAATAGGCGGACGATCTGTTGTTGACCCTTCCATTATTGGGCTTCAGGGAATCATGGCTGACAGTGTATTTAATACAAATATCATTTTTAATACGGTAAAACATGCAACAGTGTGTTGTGGAAAACTTGTTGAATCAAAATTGAACACTACAAAATTCAGCATGGTCGAAGAATGGAGTAGGTTAGGGGATGAAAACAGTGGTCAATTGAGACGTTCATCTATGAATTGCTATGCAGCTGTTCCATTTGCAAACTACAAGGATGCGTGCGGTGGGAAAAAGACATCATACAGGTTGCTCTTACTCTCTGGAACCGAAGCCCTGAAGGGTACTCGGCACTCAGGGGTAGTGGCATGCTTTTCCTTCCTTCAAAACGCCTGCCGCAAAGACATAAAAACTGTTTTGCACAACATCCTGGGTTAAACGAAAACATGTTTATTTGGATGTACCAGGAATCCAAACGTCTACATACTGATAAACATGGAGGATTAATCCTGGACGTAATGTTCAAGAAGATCTTCAAATGCCTTTTACTGGCGGCAAAAATACACTGGATCGTTTAGTAGATATTAGTGAGATGGCAGACAATTTAGCAATCCTAAATACTCACAAAAAAGACTCTAGAATTGGAAAAACATGTAATGCAATTCATGTTTCTATCATATGATGGGTTTAGATTCCCATTTGAATACTTCCCAACCATGGGTGCAAATACACCAGAACTCTATATATCGGTTTGGGATTCAATTAATAAACTGGAAAAGTATGAATTTGTAACTGACTATGTGTGTTTGAATGGGGCTAGCAACAACAGGTCATTGCAGATGATGCATTTTAAAAGTAAAGATGACGCCAAGGTCCAAACCTTCACCACTATTAATCCATTCCGTCCTTCACAGAAGGTTACTTTTATCATGGACAATTCCCATAACATAAAAAAACTGAGAAACAATATCCATTCAAGTGGTGATCACCTGTCATGCACCAGAAAGCTGCAGATTGATAATGAGTTTATAGTTTTGAATCATTGAATGGATGCATTCAACTGGGACAGAACTCATAATCCGGTAAGAGTCCATCCTAAGTTCCCGTGATGGCCATCATGGCGGTCCCGTGTAGAGGAGTCTTTCCTACTAGCATGTTAAAGAACCGTAGGAATCTATTTAATAAGAGTAGGACAGGGTCCCGGATTCTTCCTATATATTCTTTCCCTTTCTCTGGGGTGGCTCAAAATAACCTATCATGTGTTGAAGAGCCGTTAAACAACATTCATTCAGTGAAGTATAATTTCAAATTGTAGTTATTATGGCATAGAGCAAATACTATTCCAAAATAATTATTGATCCATTTTTTTGCAAAACAATTATTGAATCAATAATACGAAGAGCTAGTGCCTGAGGCTGATGCAACCCTTTAACAAGAAGAGGTTCTATGGTTTGTCAAAAAAAGAAAGATTGAAGGTACCTGTATTGTGACAAAAACTAACTAAATCTACTAACTCTAATATCATTTCATAATAATGACAGCTAATAACTCCAATATCATTTTATTTTAATTCATGGTACTAACTTAATTAAAGGAAGTAGTTCTAATATCTATTAAATAGTGGCTATTATTTAAATTAAAGGTACTGACTTTACTATTATTGTAGGTACTAACTGTTAATATAATTGAATATTAATTAAAGGTACTAACTCTAATATCATTTACTATTAATTAATGGAACAACCTCTAATATTACTGTAAGTACCAACCGTAATATAATTGTATATTAATTAAAGCTACTAGCTCTAATATCTTCTACTTAGAGTTAATAAAGCTACCATTTTATATTAATTAAAGGTACTAACTCTAATATGTTTTAATTAGAGGTATTTACTCTATCACTTTATATTAATTAAAGGTATTAACTCTATTAACATTTTAAATTATGTAAAGGTACTAAACCTAATATCGGTGTAAAAGTAATAAAACACTAATTTTGATAATAATAAAAAAACACAACTGTTTTTGATGCTTTTTGGCATATTTATTATAAAATTTGTGATAATTTAATAAACAGTTCCAATTTAAGTGAGACTTGTTTGAGTATGAGTTTTTTTTGTGCTATAAATAAGATTGATGTATCCAGTTTGTGCTTATGTCTGGTGTTGTGTTTCCTTTCAGGTTACAAAGAACCTATATAGAGGTACCAGACAGGGTCAGTGTTCTACAAAGAATCTCTTTAGTATATATGAAGCCCATATGAAACAAATTGGTACTGCAGAAATGTTTACTATAAAGCAAATTGGCATTATTGTACCAAAACTGTTTGATCATGTGAAATTAGTCCAAACAAAAGGTGCTAACAAATTCGAAGGGCTTGGGCTGAATTTTGAAAGTGACATGCAATGTGATCACGAAACATTGATTATCATCGCAGAAAATTTAGGCTACTTTCGAAAGAGTAGCACATATTCTATCACAACATATGGTATACTTTCTGGTTTCCTGGTAAACAAAAATGAACAATTAAAGACCATTACTATAGATCTTGACAGAAGTTTCACAATTTCAATAGGCGGACGATCTGTTGTTGACCCTTCCATTATTGGGCTTCAGGGAATCATGGCTGACAGTGTATTTAATACAAATATCATTTTTAATACGGTAAAACATGCAACAGTGTGTTGTGGAAAACTTGTTGAATCAAAATTAAACACTACAAAATTCAGCATGGTCGAAGAATGGAGCAGGTTAGGGGATGAAAACAGTGGTCAATTGAGACGTTCATCTATGAATTGCTATGCAGCTGTTCCATTTGCAAACTACAAGGATGCATGCGGTGGGAAAAAGACATCATACAGGTTGCTCTTACTCTCTGGAACCGAAGCCCTGAAGGGTACTCGGCACTCAGGGGTAGTGGCATGCTTTTCCTTCCTTCAAAACGCCTGCCGCAAAGACATAAAAACTGTTTTGCACAACATCCTGGGTTAAACGAAAACATGTTTATTTGGATGTACCAGGAATCCAAACGTCTACATACTGATAAACATGGAGGATTAATCCTGGACGTAATGTTCAAGAAGATCTTCAAATGGCTTTTACTGGCGGCAAAAATACACTGGATCGTTTAGTAGATATTAGTGAGATGGCAGACAATTTAGCAATCCTAAATACTCACAAAAAAGACTCTAGAATTGGAAAAACATGTAATGCAATTCATTTTTCTATCATATGATGGATTTAGATTCCCATTTGAATACTTCCCAACCATGGGTGCAAATACACCAGAACTCTATATATCGGTTTGGGATTCAATTAATAAACTGGAAAAGTATGAATTTGTAACTGACTATGTGTGTTTGAATGGGGCTAGCAACAACAGGTCATTGCAGATGATGCATTTTAAAAGTAAAGATGACGCCAAGGTCCAAACCTTCACCACTATTAATCCATTCCGTCCTTCACAGAAGGTTACTTTTATCATGGACAATTCCCATAACATAAAAAAACTGAGAAACAATATCCATTCAAGTGGTGATCACCTGTCATGCACCAGAAAGCTGCAGATTGATAATGAGTTTATAGTTTTGAATCATTGAATGGATGCATTCAACTGGGACAGAACTCATAATCCGGTAAGAGTCCATCCTAAGTTCCCGTGATGGCCATCATGGCGGTCCCGTGTAGAGGAGTCTTTCCTACTAGCATGTTAAAGAACCGTAGGAATCTATTTAATAAGAGTAGGACAGGGTCCCGGATTCTTCCTATATATTCTTTCCCTTTCTCTGGGGTGGCTCAAAATAACCTATCATGTGTTGAAGAGCCGTTAAACAACATTCATTCAGTGAAGTATAATTTCAAATTGTAGTTATTATGGCATAGAGCAAATACTATTCCAAAATAATTATTGATCCATTTTTTTGCAAAACAATTATTGAATCAATAATACGAAGAGCTAGTGCCTGAGGCTGATGCAACCCTTTAACAAGAAGAGGTTCTATGGTTTGTCAAAAAAAGAAAGATTGAAGGTACCTGTATTGTGACAAAAACTAACTAAATCTACTAACTCTAATATCATTTCATAATAATGACAGCTAATAACTCCAATATCATTTTATTTTAATTCATGGTACTAACTTAATTAAAGGAAGTAGTTCTAATATCTATTAAATAGTGGCTATTATTTAAATTAAAGGTACTGACTTTACTATTATTGTAGGTACTAACTGTTAATATAATTGAATATTAATTAAAGGTACTAACTCTAATATCATTTACTATTAATTAATGGAACAACCTCTAATATTACTGTAAGTACCAACCGTAATATAATTGTATATTAATTAAAGGTACTAGCTCTAATATCTTCTACTTAGAGTTAATAAAGCTACCATTTTATATTAATTAAAGGTACTAACTCTAATATGTTTTAATTAGAGGTATTTACTCTATCACTTTATATTAATTAAAGGTATTAACTCTATTAACATTTTAAATTATGTAAAGGTACTAAACCTAATATCGGTGTAAAAGTAATAAAACACTAATTTTGATAATAATAAAAAAACACAACTGTTTTTGATGCTTTTTGGCATATTTATTATAAAATTTGTGATAATTTAATAAACAGTTCCAATTTAAGTGAGACTTGTTTGAGTATGAGTTTTTTTTGTGCTATAAATAAGATTGATGTATCCAGTTTGTGCTTATGTCTGGTGTTGTGTTTCCTTTCAGGTTACAAAGAACCTATATAGAGGTACCAGACAGGGTCAGTGTTCTACAAAGAATCTCTTTAGTATATATGAAGCCCATATGAAACAAATTGGTACTGCAGAAATGTTTACTATAAAGCAAATTGGCATTATTGTACCAAAACTGTTTGATCATGTGAAATTAGTCCAAACAAAAGGTGCTAACAAATTCGAAGGGCTTGGGCTGAATTTTGAAAGTGACATGCAATGTGATCACGAAACATTGATTATCATCGCAGAAAATTTAGGCTACTTTCGAAAGAGTAGCACATATTCTACCACAACATATGGTATACTTTCTGGTTTCCTGGTAAACAAAAATGAACAATTAAAGACCATTACTATAGATCTTGACAGAAGTTTCACAATTTCAATAGGCGGACGATCTGTTGTTGACCCTTCCATTATTGGGCTTCAGGGAATCATGGCTGACAGTGTATTTAATACAAATATCATTTTTAATACGGTAAAACATGCAACAGTGTGTTGTGGAAAACTTGTTGAATCAAAATTGAACACTACAAAATTCAGCATGGTCGAAGAATGGAGTAGGTTAGGGGATGAAAACAGTGGTCAATTGAGACGTTCATCTATGAATTGCTATGCAGCTGTTCCATTTGCAAACTACAAGGATGCATGCGGTGGGAAAAAGACATCATACAGGTTGCTCTTACTCTCTGGAACCGAAGCCCTGAAGGGTACTCGGCACTCAGGGGTAGTGGCATGCTTTTCCTTCCTTCAAAACGCCTGCCGCAAAGACATAAAAACTGTTTTGCACAACATCCTGGGTTAAACGAAAACATGTTTATTTGGATGTACCAGGAATCCAAACGTCTACATACTGATAAACATGGAGGATTAATCCTGGACGTAATGTTCAAGAAGATCTTCAAATGGCTTTTACTGGCGGCAAAAATACACTGGATCGTTTAGTAGATATTAGTGAGATGGCAGACAATTTAGCAATCCTAAATACTCACAAAAAAGACTCTAGAATTGGAAAAACATGTAATGCAATTCATGTTTCTATCATATGATGGATTTAGATTCCCATTTGAATACTTCCCAACCATGGGTGCAAATACACCAGAACTCTATATATCGGTTTGGGATTCAATTAATAAACTGGAAAAGTATGAATTTGTAACTGACTATGTGTGTTTGAATGGGGCTAGCAACAACAGGTCATTGCAGATGATGCATTTTAAAAGTAAAGATGACGCCAAGGTCCAAACCTTCACCACTATTGATCCATTCCGTCCTTCACAGAAGGTTACTTTTATCATGGACAATTCCCATAACATAAAAAAACTGAGAAACAATATCCATTCAAGTGGTGATCACCTGTCATGCACCAGAAAGCTGCAGATTGATAATGAGTTTATAGTTTTGAATCATTGAATGGATGCATTCAACTGGGACAGAACTCATAATCCGGTAAGAGTCCATCCTAAGTTAGGTAATGATCATATCTTCTTGAACAAAACTGCTAAAATGTGGAATCACTTAGCAGAAGACGTGCTTAATAAGGATATGCTTTATCTAATGGAAAAATACAAAGCATCACTGAAAGATGGTGAATACCTTGACAAAACCATTGAGCTGCTACAGCACACCAGTAAAGTTATCGAATTATTCCGTGATCGCCGTCCCATTGCTGATGTAGAAGACCCACGGTTAGAAACACTACGTGCATTTGAATCTTGGCTTGCGAAATGGGATGATGGTGTCAGCAGTCTGAGTGATGTGTCTGCATCTGCAAAAAGCCAAAACACTACTTAGCAAAGAAACTTACAGTGACATCATAAGCATGATTCGTGGATTTTGTCAGATATGCCAGAATAGGATAAACAATCAAAAAAGAAAGAAATAGAAAAAGATCGGACAGGAAAAGTAGCATTCAAGGAGGACAGTCAACACAAAACACAGAAACAAACACGCAAACAGACAAACAAGAAGGCAAAAGCAATAATAAATGCAAACGACATCACAAACACAAAAGGGTTGACAATAGGGCTATCGCCTTGGAACGGTCAGTAGCAAAGTAGGCCACTGGGGGTTTAAACCGGTTCTAGGGTGCACCAAACCTCACACTTACCCTACTGTCATCCCATTAAAACAGGACAGTGTAAATGAAGAAATCCCCGCCATGATATAATCTCTAACCAACAAGGCAGCATCAACAGGCAATATAAGTAAAACACAAATATGCTCGTGTAAATATAATACAAAAAAACAATAGCCTAGAAAGCCACAATGAAGGTACTCGATGACTTGGCAGAAGCCAGAGCAGTAAGAGAATAAACTATTAAGGGGACGACAAGAAAGATCATAGACAAACATCAAACGCCACCGTCCAAATGGGCCTTAGGTAGGCGTCATCATAGGGTCCACAGCCTATCCGGTCATCGTACAATTAAAGAGGAAAGCATAGTGGCAAACTGTAAAAGGGTCCACCACCAAGCATGCAGTACGTTGCAAAATGATAGGGTCATAACCGCTTTTGATAAACTTTTTTAACAAGTTTAACAAAGATAGTATGAAAGTGATCATGACCAAAAATCTTACGAAGTTTATAAATCACATCACCATAGAAATCAGGTTGTGATAGTCCTTTTCACAGAAGAGTCCTTAAATTATTTTTATATTTGGAAAGAAGATCAGGGTTACGATAATAAAATTTTGCAAAGGTTTTACGAAGTTTATGGTAACGGTAACCCTGATTGAGTAACTTTTTAGTTATACAAAGATTACGAATATTAAAGTCTTCAACTCGAGTACAAGCTCTTAAACGAATAAGTTGAGACACATACACCCCATAAGAAGTTGCTAGGGTAACATCCCCATCCAAGTGGGGATAATAAACATTGTCAAAATTAAAATCATCTCTCTTGTCATAGATTTTGCTAATTATTTTACCATTTTCAATCTTACACCCGCTGGTTTGAACAGCGATGTAATTGAGAACTTCTTTTGCCAGCAAAGACCAATATGCCATGGATCAAATAACAATCCCACTGTTCACCAGTACAAATACGGAATAAATGCTACCATATTAGGACAAACTGCTGCTTCTAAAAAAAGTAATGCAGCATCTAAAAGAAGATCAGTTTAGCCGTTTTGTTTTACAACGCCAGGGCCGTTAGCAAAACAGAAGTTCATCATAATATAAAAAGGAATGTCTATGTACCTAGACAGGTAAGCATCAAGTCTTATTGTGTCCCAGCGAATTCAGCACAATACCACGTTTTCTCTTCGGCCTGGACGCGTTCCCATTCTTCGTCATCTTCCAGACCACCACCACACATTCGATGGAACCAGTTGGTACAATCATCACACAGTATCCATTCCTTCCCGTCTATGTATTTTTCTTTACACACTTTGCAAAAGTATTCAGCTTTTGATGAGGATTTACCCTTCCCCTTCCCTTTACTAGGTGTTTTTTCTCGTCTTTCTTTAGTTTCACTTTCTCCAGATGTTGATGGTTCTGTATAATTTGCTGCAGGTGTGTCCGGATTATTCATTTGTTCAGTAGATATCACTAGTCTCCTAGGTGTAGAAGCCAATTCCTCTTTTTTCATGTTACTAGATACTGAGACACTGTAAGCTGAACATAGCTTTAGTATGTTTTTTTTGCTAAATTCCTTGCCAGTAAAATAATTATCACTGGAAACACTATTAACTTTAAGTTTTAAATGTGACCTTTCTATATATTTTTGGATTTGTCATGTAAAATGTCTTGCATTGAAATCAGCACTTCACTTGTTTTCTTCTCTTTCTTTTTTAAAATTTCTTCTCTATGTGTCTTTTCCTTTTGAATGCAAAGTGCATCTTTGGTGTTCTTTAAGAGCTGCTTGTGACACACCATTAAGTATTTGTAGAGTATTTCATTGTAAACTGAAAAAAAATATGTTTGCCTCTGAAGGGTTATAATGGAATAATTCAGCAAACAACATTTGCAATTCCTCATCTTCTTCGACATTTCTTTTCACAAATTCAAATATATTTCCTATTTCAACTTTCAATGTCTCCATGTTTGGAATTTGGTCAGTTTTGCCATTAAGTGAGTACTCGCTGAACATTTTGCATTCTTTAGATTTCCTCCAAAATTTGGTCGTTTATGTCACGGTCATCTAAATCAGCAATTATCATGCTTAAAATGTTAAAAGAAATATAAAAAGATCGGACAGGGAAAGTAGCATTCAAGGAGGACAGCCAACCACAAAACACAGAAACAAACAAGCAAACAGACAAACAAGAAGGCAAAAGCAATACTAAATGCAAACGACATCACAAACACAAAAGGGTTGACAATAGGGCTACCGCCTTGGAACGGTCAGTGGCAAAGTAGGCCCTTTAACTTCAGCTAATTTAACCTTATCTTTCACATACTGATCTGTGTTTCCTATATTTGCTGTTATTATATTCATTTGGTGGTTTCTGCATTTAGCCGCCGACATACCTTATTTTTTTACCTTACCCGCTTCAGATATATCATCCTTTCTGAAAGATGACTGTTCCGAGAGAACTGAAACTGTTTTAGCAATGTTATCAACTTCAGCTTTCAAAATAGAAAACACTATTTCACTAGCTACATTCACATGGTCATCAGTGATATGAATTGAACCAAGCAAGTCATTCACCTTGCTTAAGTATTCATCGCCAGTAACATAACAGGGATGATCTGATAATAATGACGTCCAATCTTTAGGCGTTGTAGTTTTTAAAGCCAAGTCATCAGAAAGTATTTCTTTGAGTCTCCTCTGTTGTGCGCAACAGAAATTATGAAGCTTATCTGCCTTCAGGTTTAAACACACTTGATTAATTCTTATTTGTGTTTCCGTCAATGAATTGTCTGTAAATGATGCCAACTTAATACTTTCAATATCAATATATGACTGAAGTTCATAGGTTGTGTCTTTATCAACTTATTCAATGGTATCCAATTCATCATTTTCAAAATCCGAGATGTCTGAATCATATTGTAAACTTTCTGTATCCCTGATCTCAGCTGACCCATTAGCAAGTTTTTTTAAAGCAAGATATATCTCAAGAGAATGGTTCACTGTCTGTACCATAATATTTGGAAATTACAGTTTTAGGCTGTGGACACAACCCCTTTCTATAACCTGTCAACATCAAGCCACTTGACGATGTTGCCCTTCCAATCGCCACTGACATCTGGCCGGCTTCAAATATCCCTTTACAATGCACATACACACAACTCAGGGTCATCCTTTGTGCTTTATGACTTGAGTATTTTTCTGGTCCATTATTTTTGGTTGCTTTATAAAAAATTTCAGCTGTTTTTAATTCAAATAAAGAATCATTATTACAAATTGTTGCTTCCAGATTGCGGGCAAATAGATGCACTGGCTTCAAGTCGGATGGGAGTAGTCTTTCAAGACACTTTAGAAATATGTCAACGTCATCACTCACACAGCCTAAAGCTGTTTCGCGCACAGCTCTAATGAGCATTGGTTCATCTTGCCGGACAACATCCTCAAGAACAATTCTATGAGTGATCGACTCCAGAAACACCTTTGCTTTCGAAGCAAAAACGTTCACTGTCGTTATAAAAGGCATTTCTGACAGAGAGAAATTGGTAAAAATGACCACATAAGAGGATCTGCAATCCACCAAAGTACATACTGTTTTGATAAACATTTCGGCAACTTCGAACTGTTCAAAATCTTTTTCAGAAAGCATTGAGACTTCGTCAATAATGATGATCTTCGTTTGGAGTATGTTCTTTCGCACTGTTGTATACCTGTCATCATGGAGCACCATATCTTGAAGGGTTAGGTTGTCGTAATGTCCATCATAAAGGCCAGCCCAGGGGAAAAGAAAATGGTACTAAAAAAATGAGATATAGGGTCCTACAGAAACCACAGCGTCCGAGCGCAAAGGCATCGTAGGTCCGCACTGTACTGCAAACAAGGATTTGAAAACACAACGAAAGAGACAAAAAACAATAGAAAGGGTGGTGAAGACAGGGTTACCGACTTGGAACGGTCAGTAGGCAATAAGGCCCACTGATTAACTTGAATTGATTTTATATGAGCACAATCCTCGCTATTATTCTGCCTTCAACGCAATATACGACTCATGCTTTTATAAGGTGTAAAATGTTTAAAGTACAGCGCAAAACCACGCTAAAACAACGTCGAACGTCGCCATCTCTATAGGATGGGTGAAAATAACAACATTTATTACATGCACGGGGAGATGTTTTACCACCGCCACACTGCACAAGTGACACAGTTTTAAATGCAAAAATGAGATATAGGGTCCTATAGAAACCACAGCGTCCGACCGCAATGGCATCGTAGGTCCACACTGTACTGCAAACAAGGACAATGAAAGAGACAAATAACAACAGAAAGGGTGGTGAAGACAGGGTTACCGTCTCGGAACGGTCAGTAGCAATAAGGCCTACTGGTTAGCTTGAATCGATTTTATGTGCGCACAATCCTCACTATTATCCTGTCTTCAGCGCCCAAATAGACAAGACAGTGAAAAAAACAACTACATCCCATCAAAAGGAATTCTCTAACAATGAAGTCCACATCCTGAGAAACTAACTAAATAATACAAAATAATAAAACGTCTCAGGATGTATCCAGAATCGTACTGAACAACTATAGTAGTTGCAGCAAAAGAGAAAACCAATCTATTCAGTATTATAAAAAAGAGTATATTGAATTCAAAAATATTGACAGGAACAACACATAACGCGGTGTCGGCAGCTAAAAAAACAATATGAAACAATATTTGTATTGGCAAAATCAATGATGTTTTAGCTGAATGAATGATATCAACAACATAGGAATTATCTTCTCATTGCCTCAAACTCAGACTAAATTCTATAAAACTATCTAGCGTATACCCCCGTATAAATGGCCCTGGGGTATTTCATTTTACAAAAGGAGGTCGTTTATTTGCGACCCTAGAACAAACTTCTGATATTTTTATATTTTATTATACCTCCAAAGCGCCTCTTTGGTCAAGAGGTTGAAAACTTCCTCGCCTGTCACCGCTACTGGTTCGAATTCCACTGGAAACTCAAATTGTAAGTGAGAAAGTGTCGATTCTTACGGATGGTGGGAAAAACGGGTTGTGCTGCCTCTACCACAAAAAAAATCAACCATCACATATGGCCCAAAATGTGTTAAAATAACGTAAAGCACCATTCAAACAAATCTAAAATGCTTATTGCGAGGTATTTCTCTTAACTAGACCTCAAGTCAGGCAAGGGTATTTTCTCTAAACTAGATCTCATAACACATAAACAAAGGGGCCAAACGGCTAAAACGGCTGTTTTAATTAGCAAGGGTTGTTGTCCTACACATGCGCACAATATGACCTATTTATGTGTCGACGTGCCGTAAAACACCATTCATTCATTCATTGTCATAAAATTCCCATCAGTATTTCTTTAAAAAACACCCACAACAGAAATTTAAACCCTTGACCCAGGCTAACAAAAAAAAAAAGGTAACAAAACAATTTTTTTTAACTGAAACAATGAAAACAGTTTGTATGGCCAAGATAATGCACAACTAGGCTTGGTATACCCCTGCAACGTTTCGTTGAAATTCATCCAGGTGTTCAGGAGAACGTGTCCGGACAAAGTTTCTGTATAAGGGGCCATAACTGCCAAAAATTATTCAACAGGAACACGGCGATGATACGTGCAACTAGGCCTGGCCTGGCACAACCTATCTATATACTGATACTGCAACGCCCTCTTTCCAGGAATATGTGCAGGTTTCTTGGGTAGAACCAGTACTAAGGCCAAAAAAAAAAAGAGCTGTCGGAGAACCGCCCAACTGTACTATTCGATTTTTCGGAGAATAATAAATTATACAGCCAGTATATACCATCAGAAAACAAGGCTAAAACAATGTGGGTGTGGGGTTGGAGGCGGGGCGGGTATAGAAACTCGGACCGATTTTAAATTATTGTTAGAATCTCATACAAAACATAGTAAAATTTGAGGCAGGGTGTGAAATTTTAATATTTTTATCAGTTTTAATCCAAAATTGCTGTAATTTTAAAGAAATTTGTGGTCAAAAGGCAACTCGGGGAGGGAGGGGATATCTGTCAATTTTTATTGTGGCCTCATTTAGGTTTTCCTTTTATTGATATTTCATCATTCTGTGTATCTGAATTTAATTTAAATTGTTTTATATGTAAATGATTGCGTTCAAATTAAAAAAATAATATCCAAATAATAATGGAAGATAAAATGAAAACAATTCCCCTCTCCCTGTCCTCCATGTGAGGCGAGCCCATAAACAAATGGGGGACAGGGTGGGGCGCATCAATGATATAGATGTTGATGTGATCAAACAACACAGACATATGTAAAAAAACAACACATTCTGGTGGTGGGGTGGGGGAGGGGGGGGGGGGGGGGGGGTGAGGGCAACATAACTATATGTGTAAGTATTGACCGAAACAACACAGAAATATGTAAACAAAAATAATCGAGTTTCGAGCGAGTTGGGTGGGGCAAGGCAGGGGTGGTGAGGGCAACATAAATATATAGGAATTGACCAAAACAAGACAGAAATATGTAAAAAAACAACAACAAAAGGCGTGGTGGGGGAGTGGGGCGAGACAAGCAGAGGGAACCCATGCAACATAGCTATATGTGTAAGAATTGACCAAACAACACAGAAATATGGGTCCAGTATGAATAAAATGTATAATGCTATAAGAAATCCCAAACCAGAATTATAGATATATACAAAAGCTTACACGCAAACCTTGGTCAGACTTTATTGCACATTTTATGGGCCATCACAATTTGGGTTCCATGCAGAAGACAAAATTACTTACGCAACCCTTTACAACATACTATACGGATGTTAAACAAAGGTCTTCTGGTGTAAAATGGTCTATTATTTGTAACAGGGATGCGTAATTTAACTGGGGTGGTCTTATATCGAGGAAAACTGACAACATCACGGAGAAACTGTTAGTTGTATCATCAACTTGTATGGGGTTTAAGACATATATAGAATCTCACAATATCTTGATAAACAAAAAAAGAAAATGCCTACCTTTGCCTACCTACTATTTTTTAAGAGCATGCAATAGGAAACACATCTTTTTTTTGTTTTTTGCCATGTAGATTAATTATCGTGCTTAAAGTAGCTATCCCGCCAACAACAGCCACATTTTACAAAACATGTACATCATTTTTAAACCTACTGACGACGAGGTATATTTTTAACTAACATATTTGGAGAATCCAAGCTACATAGATACAATAATTACAGGCTAAATCCCAAAACAGCAGCATCGAAATAAGAGTTACCAACTCATAATTCATTTTACGCATATTCAATTACGGATATTTTAAGAACCAGTTAGTAAATATTTAATTTGAATCAACACATATATATTATTTATCATATGACCTGAACACCTGGAAAGAGTTTTGATAAACAGTTTTGTAGCGTAATTTTGTCGTTATTTGCGGGATAGCCTCTTTAATGATAAATAACCTGACCAGATGAGGACCCAACCCACTAGTGCATTTAATAACGTCTACGAACGGCAAGACCATTTGGGGTGCATCTGTAAATGTCAGTATGTAAAAAAAGCACCCCAGACGTCGTTAAATAAATGAGACCAAGATCTGAAGTCAGACGCTCTACCACCAGACCACCTACGCCCCTCATCACCCTTGGCAGGTTTTTTTCGGGTGTTCGCTGCATCTACATCTTTCTTTTTTATTTGCATGCTAGTGTCAGTGGGTGGGGTATTTCAAAGCAGTATTCAAGGAAGACAGTCAACCATAAAGACACACAGAAATATTCCAGAGCAATACAAAATAATAAAAGCATTAAGGGTACAACAAGCCAAGATTGAATACAAACATCAAACGGTGCCATGCTTTCAGGATTTAGGTAGACGTTATCATATGGTCCACAAACTGTCCGCTCATGGCACAATCAGAGGGAAAAGCATAGTGGCAAAGGGAAAAGCATAGTGGCAAACTATAAATGGGTCCACCACTAAACATGCTGTGCGTTGCAAAATGATAGGGTCATAACCTTTTTTGATAAACTTTTTAACAATAAATACTGAACTGTGGATCCATTGGAAGCAACAAACACAAACAAGAGATAGAAGTAGCAGATTCGGTTTTATTGAGCCTGTTCATGAGTGGTAATGTAAATTGCAACACCTCCCACGCCTCCTAGGCTAGCACCGGCTTTAGCGATATTCTACTTTAAAGCCACAACGACTGGGCTTGATTATCATGATATGATCATCAATCCCAGTTATTATTTATATTCAAATCAATACTACTACCCTATTAGCTAATACATGAAAACATGCGTCAACTGCTTAATTCTCGAAATGGCTATGTTTATTAGAGGAAAACACAACCGAGAAGATGTAAAAATACACAAATAAAGTTATTAATCAGATTATTAAATGAAACATATTCTGACTATCGATAGTTCAGCATACTATTGGCGATAGTAATCGATAGTTCAAGTTGCTATCGATGCATTGCTATTGGGACGATAACAATTGCAATACATCGATAGTTTGATTTATTGTTACACCTCTAGCAACTACATCAGTGGTATTGATTTGGAACCTTTACAAATGAATGGCATGACATGTAGTTGGTCCGAAACAAAACTCATTGATTCTACAAACATGGCTGCTAGCGACCATCCTTTTTTTTTTAGATAGAGTGATAAAATGAAAAGACGTGACGACAACTGCTCAGAAAGTGTTGGTCTTATTCCATAAAACTTCCCATTACTGATCAAGCTATCAAAATATATCAGTAAAACTTCAAGGTCATTAACCTCTTGTTGGTTATTTTAAGGCATTCAGTTAACATAATAGTGTGGAGTTCCCATTTAAACTCACTTGATCGTGGCATTTAAACATAGGTGAGTGAAAGCGGATAAATGTAACATGATGAACTCATTACAGATTGTTCTCATTAAAATAAAAAAATATTTCTGTGCATGGCTCTACATAAACTAGATTATAACAGGTCAAAATCAAAGCAAACTGCTCCTTTGTATAATCTTTGAGTTAGTATTATAATATACCATGGTATCTGTCATGTAATTTACAAATCCATTCACATTTCTCTGTGACAATTTGATTGAAGACATTGTATTAAGGTCCTTCTTCTTCCACCTCTGTTTTATATGGAAAAATCGTCATTTGCTTGCAGATAAATCCAATAATAATGGTTTGACTACAGGAATATGGTTAGGTTAACTTACCGCCATATAAAATTGTAACATTGTTCAATAACAGTACTTAACACAATCATTCAATCAATATAAAGCATTCCTTATTGATTTAAGATTTATTTTTCCAGAAGAAGAACAGCCTAGTAATTATGATGATGATGATGATGATGAGACTGAACGTAATGGTGGTGATAAATAAAGGACCAGTAAGTAATAACTCTAATGATTTGCAGTCGGGGCAACTTTTTACGGCCGCCTACATAATCAAATCCTCATAAAAAGAAATATAAAAAGATCGGACAGGGAAAGTAGCATTCAAGGAGGACAGTCAACCACAAAACACAGAAACAAACATGGAAACAGACAAACAAGAAGGCAAAAGTAATAATAAAAGTAAACGACATCACAAACACAAAAGGGTTTACAATAGGGCTACCGCCTTGGAACGGTCAGTAGCAAAGTAGGCCACTGGGGGTTTAAACCGGTTCTAGGGTGCACCAAACCTCACACTTACCCTACTGTCATCCCATTAAAACAGGACAGTGTAAATAAAGAAATCCCCGCGATGATCTAATCTCTAACCAACAAGGCAGCGTCAATAGGCAATATAAGTAAAACACAAATATGCTCGTATAAATATAATACAAAAAACAATAGCCTAGAAATCCACAATGAAGGTACTCAATGACTTTGCAGAAGCCAGAGCAGTAAGAGAATAAACCATTAAGGGCACGACAAGAAAGATCATGGACAAACATCAAACGCCACCGTCCCAATGGGCTTTAGGTAGGCGTCATCATAGGGTCCACAGCCTGTCCGGTCATCGTACAATTAAAGAGGAAAGCATAGTGGCGAACTGTAAAAGGGTCCACCACCAAGCAAGCAGTACGTTGCAAAATGATAGTTACATACAAGTACTATTAAGACCTCATAAGGTAACGCTCCACTAATTTACGGTGTGTCGCGTCCCGTTGCATTATTTAACAACATTTATAAAGGTTGCATGGTTGAATATTTGCTTTTCCTTTTAGGTATTATGTGCAAATACATTATGAAAACCACATAAGGTTATATTTCACTAATTATACAGATTTCATAAGGTTGCAATCCACTAATTTTTACATAAGTTTTTATCTTGAAGTTACACACTACGAATTTTTAATACCTCATAAGTATACACTCCTCTATTTTTCACGCAAGACTCCACATAATGAAACAAACATGCAAACAGACAAACAAGAAGGCAAAAGTAATAATAAAAGCAAACGACATCACAAACACAAAAGGGTTGACAATAGGGCTGCCGCTTTGGAACGGTCAGTGGCAAAGTAGGCCAATGGGGGTTTAAACCGGTTCTAGGGTGCATCAAACCTCACACTTACCCTACTTTCAACCCATTAAAACAGAACAGTGTACATAATGAAATCCCCGCCATGATCTAATCTCTAACCAACAAGGCAGCATCAATAGGCAATATAAGTAAAACACAAATATGCTCGTGTACATATAGTACAAAAAACAATAGCCTAGAAAGCCAAAATGAAGGTACTCAATGACTTGGCAGAAGCCAGAGCAACAAGAGAATAAACCATTAAAGACTCCACATATGTATATCCCCGCAAAACAAGGCTTGGTGCTGGCTGTAAAGAAATCACTTTCCAGTTATTAAGCAGATAATGGTTGCATGGATGTATATCTGCTTTGCCATTTTGATATGCTGTGAAAATATTTAATGAAAACCATATACGGTTACACTCCACTAATTATTATAGTCATAAGACTCCAGACATTTTAATTATTTGTAGCGTTATTTACCAGATAATCCTTGCAAATGTTCTTTTCCTTTTCTTATTATGTGAAAATATCATTAGGTTACACAATATTAATTTTAAGACCTCATAAGGTTACAGTCTAATAATTTTTACATAGCTGTTCTTTGTTTCTGTGTGTGTTTTGTAATCTTTTAAAAAAAACGTGATAATAAGACTGTGTTATGGCAATGTTCATATCTGCTCCCATCTGCGCCCTCGACCTATATTAGCCAACGCTCTCGACCAAATATAGGATTCTCGGGGGGGAATGGGGGCAGATTTGGCAACTGCCATATAATAAACTGTAAGTATTGCTCCCAGAGATGGTGATATATCGAAATTAATTGCTACCTTACGATGGTGATATTAATAATTGTATTTATTGCTCCCTGACGATGCTGATATTGTCATTTTTTAATTAAAATCAATAACCTCTTCATTAGGTTTTAAGATTGTTGTATTCACAAGAGATTTGAAATTGAAACATGTTAATATAATCAGGAATTTGTTGGAATTAAAAAAAAACATATTTCTGTTTCTTGCTGCAAAGGAGATTTTATAACATAGTTCTTTCAAAAAGGGTACCATTTTTTGGAAATACATTGTACCCTCAGAGGTTTTAGCTTGTTTATAATCATTAGTTTTGGGTTAGGGTTACCATCTTCGGGGTTTAAATATAGAGTTCTGCTCAACTCGCGGCTAGAGGGCGTGAACGGTAGCAAGCATTTTTCACTACCGTTCATGAACAGTCTCAATCAATACCAAGACTGCAATATTTCTTGTATTTATCGTGTTCGGCGATTTCCAAGGTATTTGAAATTTGAATTTATGTTTAAAAAAAACACACTTAAATCTTATTTCGGACTGCCTCGATATTGCGATAATGTGTTACTATGACGTTTACACCGCCTTAATACGAGAAACTGATAATAACTATCCTATAAAGAATACATTGCTTAAAATTGTTAGCTATTTAATAATGAATCTTTTATAGAAAGAAAAAAAAACTAAACATTTTTGAATCACCTCTCGTATGCAAGACAGCAACACGCAATACAAATAGAAAGGAATGAGGAAAATGGTCCTAGAGAGCACTCAAACGGGGTGAAAAGTGTAAAAGAGAAAAATAAAGCGTGGTGACCGACTGTAGAGAGGCCAATCACCAAACATGAAGTGCGCTGTAAAACTAAAGGTTTGTTTCCTTTTCTGAGAATTTCCTGAATAATGTTGTATAGTGGTCAAGAAATCCGTCAGACCGCTTTAAATCCGCAGTTTATTGATCACATCTCCATAGAATAACGGTTGTGATATTCATAGTCGTAAAAATGGTTTTAGATTGGTGTTGTACTTTTCATAAAGGAACTTTGGGAAATGTATAACGAAAACTTTGCTGAAGCAGTTTACTTGTAATAAGTTGATTTCGATAATTGAAATCTTTAACATCGTTATACGAAAAACGAATTAGCTGGGAGATATTGATCCCGTATGATGTAGAACGAGGTACGTCCCCATCTAAATGTGGATAGTTAACGATGTCAAAGTAAAAGTCATCTCTCTTATCATGGATTTTGGTATTGTATGAAATCACTTAAAATCGAGAGATAAAGATAGAGGAATGCTACTATTGTATCCGATCTGTTGGCTTTATCTATCTAACGTGAGCTCTGTTGGATAAATATTAGCGACCATTTGAGCAAAGAGCGGATTATCAATATTGAGTATGTCATCCAGATACCGAGATATATTATTAAACGCATCAATAATGTCTCTCTTGCTAGCAGGCGACAAACTCAACATGAAATCTCTTTCATAACAGTAACAGTATAAAAACAAATACACGTCAAGTGGCGCACAGTTAGTATTCATATGAATACCAACAACCTAGTGGTAAACGCGTTTACCGTAATTAATGAGGTTATCGAAAAGAAAAGGAAACGCTATACAAACATGTACTTTCATACTCTTTGTATCATTAGGGGCGTTTGTAAAGAAAGCCCCGATATTGTTTTCAAGAAAGGAAAGTAGCAAATGTCTTCTGTACAACCTGAATCAATATATCTTTGATTAGGTTATGTGGTAGAGTCTTATATAGAGTGGAAAATTTCATAGATGATTATAGCAGCGGCATGGCAATGCTTACACTGTAACTTAGCAGGGACTTCTTCGGAGTCTTTGATCGCCCAAAACAGATTGATTTTACAATCGAAAAGAAGCATTTGTATATAACAAGAAAAATATCGGTTCTGTTTAAATGGTACGGAGCTTTTACAAACTTGAGTACAATCCTTTGATTAATTGGCACACCACTTAGAACCTTTCAATATCAATATATAATACTTATAAATATAACGAGAAGTCTTTCTACAAACACAATTTATCAAACATTTAAACTTATTAACACAAATCTTCGTGTAGTATAAAACATCAAATCTACGGAGCATTTATTTTGGGAGAATCATATTACTGGAACGTATTGGCCAGCAATACAAAACCTCATACACATATCAAATGTCATTTAAATTTGAACCAATTTTGCTTTGGATTGATTGCTGGAAAGTATTTATTTAATTTCTTTCAAATTACGAATAGGGCTCCCAGGGTAGATCTTCAAAAATATAACGACGCCATGATACATGGGAAATGAATGATCAATTGCTCATTATAGTAGTTACGAGTATATGTTTGTTTTCCAGTGTTTCCTATTCTAAACAGAATGGAAAACCGTTTTCCCAGTGTTTCCGTACTAAATAGAATGGACTACCTTTTCATCTGTTGCAATCTACCACGTTTCTATTTGCCTATCATCTATTAATTTCTAATATTGTTATTTTCGATAAACATTACTGAGTTAAAAGAAAAACATATGTTTTGCATTATGGTATATGTGAGAGTCACTTTAGAGATGTGAACAATGAAAACTGAAGTATTTTCATGCGGAAATACACTTTATTCTTCTTGTAATAGCTGTTTGGCATACCTGTTGGTACATGTAATTCATTTTGCGATCTTTTTTCTATTGGTATATGTCATCTTTGTATTGATGCTATACATGGCTATGCCTGTTTTGTTTATTGTTGCTTAGCTTATGTACTTTTGTTTTATTTGTGTATTGTTGTTTTGCCTTTGTGTATGGTTGTATTGTTCCTTATGTATTTTATTTTGCTTGGGTATTATCTTTTTGTTTTATTGGTATATGCAGTAGGTATAGGTCTCACAGTTAGCTCCCTTGCATGTGACTATAGGATGATTCTTAAAAGTAGGGGTGTTATCTTCGGTTTGAGATATTTTTAATAATTGCCCGTGGCTATTTTTTTTCTGTTGCAGGTGAGACAACAACAGTGTGAGATTGGATGAACAGCGATTAGACGACACTGACAACACAATGTGACACTTTTGTGGGTGCTCAAAATGCATATAAATGTAGGTGCCTTGCCTACGAAAAGAGTACCTTGCCAAACATCATTCACCTTAAAAAAAAGAGTGGGCTATGTTCCAGATTTTGCGGATTTTTATGAGCAGCAGTAACTGTATTTAGCAAAAAAATACTTTTAGACTGTAAATGTTTCATTCAGAATGGAAAATTGGACTTTACTGCCTATGGCCAACACAGTAAAATCGAAGTGTGGTGTGAGACCTATATGGCTTGCTACCTCAACAGTAAAAACAATTACAATAGAATTGCGATAGTATATGAAGTAGATATATGGCTTGCTACCGCCACAGGTAAAACAAAAAACACAGAATTTCGATCAATCTTCTTAAACTAATTTAATTTCCAACAAATCATTTAAATTAAATACCTTGTTACATTTTACGATAAAAAAATTAAATATTACACACGTTTTTGTTGAAATAATGACTCAGAGTGATTAATCAATTGATAATTATATCACAGTGTGTTTGTATGGTGCTTTACGTCATTTTCAAAACATGTAAGGTTATACATGACCTTCGATTTATTTTTGGTGGAGGCAGACCATCCACTTTAGAACCAGTACGGTACACTTCACGCCATCCGTAAGAATCGACACTATCGCAGAAAATGTTTTAATGGAATGCATTTTCTCAACATATTTAAATCTGTTCCTGAGATAGCAACTATAAAAAAAAACTTAGGAAATAATTACGACATTTTCAGCTTTACTGACGTCAACCAACACTGCCAGTGTCAGCCAATTATTAAATGTATCAATATGTAAACAGAATCGTCGTTTGAAGATTGAAAATTTAACCATGAGTTTAGTTTAACTGCACGACATTCATTGCAAATTCATTTCTATAATAACTAAAGGTATATGAACATGCTATGCATAAAATACGATCATGTGTGGTATCATTTACGAACTTTCTTTTGCCGCCCGCAGTTTCTTTGACACTAACAAGACTATTTCCATAACCAATAAATACCGAGTGTTATTACGGAAATCGACGGAGTAGTTGTGTTGTGGTTGGACCAGATCGACATGTATCATGTTCTTGATAGTTGTTGGTCTATTCGTCCTAACTATAATATACGTCTAGTTTAACGGCTTTGGCATACATTACTATGTTTATTTGTGAGCTGTAGACGTGAAATATGATTAAAACGGATAGAAATAATTTGCAGAATTGAGAAAAATTAAAGAAAGCGAATGTGTTCAATCCGCCAGGTTAAATAAAGCATGCTGAGTGCTATAACTATACATATGCTCCTATTCATCAGACTTGTTAACTCTCCTGAACATACTCAATGAAACCGAGTCTGCTACGTTTCTCTCTTGTTTATGTGTATTGCTTCTAAGCGATCCCTATTCAGTATTTATTGTTAATACAAGAAAGAAGGTAATTAGCTACAATACATTGTCGGCCTTGGCGGTGATTTACAATAATAATATAATAAATCAGTGTATACCCTTCCTTTAACTAGCAGTTAACCGTCACACACATATATATATATCGAATCGTGTATGACGTCATAAGCCATTCTTTGTGTAGCAAATACTACTGAATGGCATAAATTGGTGACGAAGAACTATGGCATTTGACAAAAGAGAAAGTTCGATCGGAAAGCGGTTAATTGCCTTTAAGGTAATGTTTGAAATAACTGAATTACCCATATTTGTATTGGATTCAACAATGCGACATAACATTATATGGAATATCATTTGCTCTGATGGACGGAATGCATTATCAAGATAAATTAATCAGTCAGTAGCTCTCCGTATAAGCCCCGATACATAATGATCTGCATCGGCAAAAACGGAACTGCGTAACTGTTACGTTTACGGAAACCTAGGCGTTTCGGACTGGGCAATCACTGCGAAAGTATATACATTCGTTCAATATTATTCACGTAAAAATAACAAGTTGTGCGACAAAATATTTTAAAGGGGATAAAACTTCTTGAGTATGACATTAGGCTACTTTCTATATATACTGAGATGCACATGAAATATACATGTTCAATTGTGTTCACCGAAAGCTAAAACGTTATGGAAAACAAAAAAACAATTTTCAAAACAGTTTTGTCGGACGGTGCGAAAAAGACTCATAGATCTTGGCCAGTTACAAAGTCGTCTTTTTGAACAGTCTCAATTAAACCGAGACTGCAATATTTCGCATGTGTCGTTTTCGGCCGTTTCCAAAGGTCCATTATCATACTCTTTTTTTTTTAAGAGATGTGCACGTTTCAGTGGCGAGCGGAAGAAACGTCGTGAGTGCAATATATAATTACTTATAACAATAGGACGGAGTTGAATTCGAAGCCGCGTAGTAGCTAAAGATATCCGGGTATACTGTACTTAGTAGTTTAAACTTATTTATTTTGCATCGATTGTAACGAAAGCTCTTTTAACTTATTTGAATCACTCTCGATGTCTTCCTGGGTAGAACCAGTACTAAGCAATACAGATAAAGTGTCTTGCTCAGGGACACAACGCATATGGCAATGGCGGGAATCGAACCCATGACTTTTGGATCGTGCGTCCAACGCTCTACCACTAGACCACAGCGCTCCATAAACATGTGCTCCACAAAAAAGTACTGTACTTGCCCGTTAGGTGCACTGAATCACCTTTTTAAAACCACATTCGGGTAGAATTAGTAAACACTTCGAGGTTGAAGTGCAATACAATAATTCTAACCTGGATCAATATATTGCATTCATTCACTAATGGATTGCGTCGTAAGTACACTATTTGAACAATAGCACAAGAGTCGTAAAATATTAAATCCTCATATATCAGTGTGCCATATCTTGTTTATTTTATGAATTATTTCGATATCATCAATTACTAATGTAAAAAAACAGCTACTATGGCAGCTGTCTTAGATTGAAACGTTTCAGAGATCCGAAAAATGCGTTATAATTATGTATTGAAATTCGTACTATAAATGACAAGCTATTCTCGATGCAATATGAGAATGCGTAGCATACAATTTTTGTAAGGCCAACATCTTTAAAATTTATTACAAAGAAAAAACAGTATGAATACCTAATTAATCAAAAGGCAAGTGGCTGTAATAAATCAGTCATTAACATGAGTGCTCTTTATTGCTGAGTAGAGAAAAAGTGACGATGTACACGGGCAGCACTAGAAACGCAGCGGGGTGAAGGTTAGCACTTCGGCGAATTCTTCATGCATCGTGCGTACCATTCTATTAAGGAAGAATTTTAATATCTAAATACTTACAAAGTATGTCTCACTTGACCATCCTTCGCTTCGGATGAGGCTTAAAACTGAGGTCACTAAAATACCCAGTGCAAACATGTTCCCAATTTATTTCGCCTTTATTGGGAACAGACATTTGGAGATCTAACCACTAAGCTAGTTTAATCATACGTGGTTTCGGGGTAAACAGAATAAAACGACGAAGAGTTCGTTCCATATATATATTTATCACATAACGTCCCTTGTTAGCAGTGTCGAACACCCATTTAATATTCCATTTTATCACATGAAACTGCTTGTATTCCGTATAATATACCCATTACGTATTTCCTTTTATTATATACCTATCAATAATATATACACAGTACCTTCATTTTCTTACAATGGAATACAACAACTTGTATCACACTACAGGTTATCACTATGCTACTAAAAATAGAATTAGTATCACTATCTTACTAAAAATAGAACAGCGGTTTTTCCAATGATTCAAGCAAGTTTTACGCCACTATGCGCGAGAACGTCAAGACGACGTTACGTCATACAAACAAAACAAGTAGATCAGACCAATGAACACCAACACCTTAAAACCACATACATTTTCCCGCTGCACTTTATCCAGAAATAATATGCTTTATTGAATGTGTATGCAATAGCAATGCAAATATGTCTATGTTAATGATGTGTAAGAGGTATATAATAAAAGGATCATTACTAGAGTAACGTGTTCTGGAAGTTTGTATCACCTCTCGTAGTAAATGCCAGATCAGGATCACACTCGAGGCTCCGCCTCTCGTGTGATCCTTGATCTGGCATTTACCTACTCGAGGTGATACAAACTTCCAGAACACGTTACTCTAGTAATAATCCTATTATATTAACCATGTGTAAAACAAGGCGACCGAAATTTCAAAAATCAAAATTCAATAATTTCAAAATTCAAAATTTCAAAATTCAAAATTCAAAAAATTCAAAATTTCAAAATTTCAAAATTCAAAATTTCAAAAATTTCAGAAATTTCAAAATTTCAGAAATTTCAAAATTTCAAAATTTCAAAATTCAAAAAATCAAAATTCAAAAATTCAAAAATTCAAAATTTCAAAATTCATGTGATAAAAAGGATCTGTCACTCGTTGTCATTTCGTACAGAGGCTCGCTTAATAACAAATTCCTGAACTCATTTAATAAAATTTTGTATGAAATGACAACTCATGTCAGATCCTCTATGTATGACACACGTGTAATACAACCTGGAAAGATTTTGATTGGTTGAGTTAAACTAGTAACACTACGGACACTATTTTATTGATTATAAATTCACCCAGATCTGAGTCATAAACTTGTCATTTGTGACAGCTTATAAATAATGCACGTTATACAAAACATTGTTGTTGGTTTGTTAAAAAGTTGGCGTAAACTGCTATTTTGTAAAGAGGAAAAACACGAACTGTTTTATAAGCAACGTTATGTGTGAGACGCGACGTTATGGCGTCACTTATTTTATGATGTTTTGGCGCTAAAGTGTGTCTGATGTTGTGGCTGTTCTACGTACATCTGAATTATTTTTTAATATTTTGATTGCAATGTTATGTGATTAAAAGGATCTTAAACTCTTTCCCATTCCATATAAGATTTATGAAACTCGTTATGAATAATTTTTAATTTTAACTTGCCAAAAGGCTCGTTAAAATTAAAATAATTCATAACTCGTTTCATAAATTTTATATGAAATGGGAACTTGTTTAAGATCCTCTATATATTCTTTCCTATGGTGTAGCAGACGTTTTACAGATTATCGGTATCCAGAACGTTATAGGCTCTGTAAATAAACAGTGTAATCACACTCAGTATCTTGATAATGAGTTTAACATAAACATAATATAATGGAATATAATAGAATAGTGTTACTCTGTTCTCTAATCAAATATACATCAATACACACAATGTAGTACACATTTTATAATAGTTATTCCAATGTGTTAATTATCTATTAAAGTATACATAGCTACAACATTCGTTCTAACATTCTGCTTTATAAAAGCATGGCCGCTCAAGAAAAACAACAATATATATATAAATATATTTTACAAGCGGACTTACTATATTCTATGGAAACGAACTCAAGACTCTGTACTGATCGTCCGTCAATCTCTCTCAGTGGTGCTGGTGGTTAGGTGATGAGAACAAAGAGTCATGCAAAATGGTAATAAACTGACATATTGACCGTCACAATCAGGACACCATTCAGCGTGAGGAAAAAGTAAAAATGCAGAACGAATGAATCAATCATTATTCATTTCAGCCACAACACTCATTTAAACGAAAGTTAACATTCCAGAGAAATTACAGAACCGCTAAATATCTTCTTGTATATTGCCTGTCCATGGTAGATGTCAAACAACTCTGGCAAAATGTGACGTAACTCCTCTCACAGGATTGGATTACAAAGAAACGAGCGGGAACAATCAAGAACGACAACTACTAATCTTTGTATCTAAATGCGTCTGCTACATACTTAAATCGTTATAAATCATATGATTTTATGTTGTAATACAACTCATTTCCATAGTATACAGAACTCCTCCTATCGTTAAGGCATTTCATAATAAAAACACATCTCCTGTATAGTCATCAAAAACATTCCATCACTGCCTTCAGTATCCTATGATTGTGTGATATCTAAATTCAACGAATCCAAAACTCCTAAATTTAGCAAGGTGTCTAATTCTTGCAGCTTGCAGTCCACTGGCCTATGAACTAATTGATTGATATTATAGGTAACAAACCATACAGGTTGTCTCCTTTCTCTGTGTGATCTCCTTGGTGTTGATGGTGTCAATGCTCTATGGTCTAAGCCATTTGCTAAATTCTCTGCTTCCTTTCATCTAATTTGTCCGATATTCTTATGTCTACGACATCTTCTTCTATGTCTAATCCGTTTGTTTCTGTATTATCAGATGCTATCTATTTATCTGTTGTTTTATCGGATACTATCTCTTTAACTGCTGTTACATCAGATGGTAACTCTTTTTCTTAGATGGTATATCTTTAGCTTCCGTTGCCTCAGATTGTATTTCTTTAGCTTCTGTTTCCTCAGACGGTATCTCCTGTATTCCCGTCCCATCATATGAGATATTTTCTTCCGTTAGATTGTCTATGTGACTATCATTTATATCCGCCTCTAGTAGTTTCGGCTTTCTTCCAAACATCAATTCAAATCGATTTTTAGTTTCATCTTTGATACAGTTGTAGGCATAAACTAATGTCGGTAGGTATATATTCCAGTCTGTTTTTTTTTCTGGTTCTAATGTTCCTAACATATTCAAAAGGGATATGTTGTATCGCCCAGTCACTACGTTGCCCATCGGATGGTTGGCTGTTGTTCTGTATTTCTGCATTCCAGTAAGCTGACACAATTCCTTAATAATCCCTAACTCGAAATAAGCTCCTTGATCAGAATGAAGTTTGGTTGGAATTCCGTAGTTCAAACAGATCATATGCTGTAGTTTTAGCCGTTTCGTTCTTTGTAGGTATGGCTAAAGCATATTTTGTAAAGTGGTCTGTAATCACTAATATGTTTCCAACTCCACCCTTTGATTGCTCTAAAGTTAAACAGTCCATGCACACTAATTCATAAGAACATGTCACAATATTAACCATTGGTGCTCGAATATGTGTTGAAGTTTCCTTCGCAGATAACGATCGCATCGAGATATCCAACTATCAACGTCATCTGTCATACCTGGCCAACAAATATGTTCCTGGATAAGACATAATGTTCGATCTCTACCAGGATGACCTACATCGTTGTGTAGTCCTTCTAGTGCTGTTCTTATGTACACGCTCGGTAAAACCAACTGTTGAACTTGTTCGTCCCTATCAGTTATCACAATGTACAAGATACTTCGAATCAAAATATCTTCTTTTATGTCTGATCCACTCTGGTAAAATGGTTCTTCTGGTCTTGTAATTGCCTGTCTATGGTTGCTCTGACCCACTTTCCTATTAAAGGACCCTCTCTTTGTTGTTTCCTTATTTCTCTCATCTCTATCTGAGATAATGGTTGTCCTGGGCACTTTGGTACTTTCCCCGATATTTATTTGTGCTGCTGGAATAGCCTCAATGTAAGCAGAAACATGTATGCTTTCATTGTGCTATAATCTATCCTGAAAAAATATTTATCATTTTCTGTCAGCATCTCCATTTCGTAACCCAGGGCGGTACACACTATCGAAGTCAAAAGCGCTGCTGTTTATCTTTGGCCTGTCTCGTCAAGCTCCGCCGAAGTCAGAACGTGTGTCAAGGACTTGTTATCTGTGAAAACGGAGAAATTATTTGCCATCAGATAATCTGAAAACTTTTCTTTCACAGCAAATTTTCAAGCTCGATATTCCAATTTAAATGCAGAGTAATTTATTTCTGAACTTGAAAGGCTTCGACTGGCATAAGATATGACTTTATTCTTGTTGTCATCTTGAGATTGGTAAAGTACTGTTCCCAGTCCTTCTGTTGAAGTATCTGTGTGAAGTTCGGGAAACATTAGGCTGCAAATACAGCACCTACATACATATCTATATTGCTGTTTGTTTATAAATAAGGTCAATGGAAGGAGTACGTAAAATATCGCCCGAGTCGTGCATCTTTAAAGTAGACAGGAAAGGTGTACTCTCATTTCCCTAGCTAGAAATTATATTAGAGCAGTTATAAGAGAGTAATATGCTTCCCGGCAGGATATATGTAATCTCGTATCTCCTGGCAAGAATAAACCATGACGCAAAGTGTTTTCATATTAAAAATTTAACAGAATCAATCGAAGACTTTTTAGTCACAAAAGTTGTAACAATAAGCAATGTTAATTAATGCAATTTATTAATTAGACATATCTGTGTTTATCCGAGTGTCGCATTTGCATTTTAAGTAATAAAATTGTTCCCGAGCGCCCTTTGTGTATGCAAAACGAATTCGATCAGAATACTCGAGTTGTACCTCTATAGGAGATGTGACGTTCATGCTTTTTTCAGATTAGTCGAAGGTGAAAACACGTAGTCGAAATCGAAGTTCTGAGCTAAATTTCGCACAGGCAACCGTATCATAGTGGGACCCACCCACCCCCACCCTTAACTAAATTTATGTTGTGTAGTCAAATTAAGATTCCACTACAAATAGCCAAGAAAAAAAATTGCTTTATATTTTGAATGTTTATATTAAAGGTTGGAACGCTCGTCCCTTATACTAATTATACATATAGGCATCGGTTCTCAGTCAAATTACAGGTCTTAGATGTGAACAATTTGCATAACTTTAGGTTATTTATACGTGTCTTGAATCACTGTAACATCTACCGAAAACAGAACGAAATGTCCTTGATTTGTTTTATCTCCAGACGCTCACACAGTGTTTTACTAACAAGGTGAAGGCCAAGTCAAAAAAGACCAGGTGACAATAGAAAAAATTGGTTTCAGTATTTTTCCATTTATATCCATTGTCATGGAAATGTATCACTGCACAATAACAATATCAATGAAAATGTAATAACAAATACCACTCACCCCTAGTCCCCTACTTTAATCGCGCAGTCGGCAGCGCAGTCAAATTGATCATTTTGCAAAGTGGGCATTAATATCGATATTGATATTGAAGTGTTTCTTGTTTCCAAGTTTCAGTCTTTTTCCTGTGAAAATACAGGAAAATAATAATCATAGTAAATGACAGCAATGGCGCCATGTTTATTTCAGCTTCATTTAATAAATGAAATGTTAACCTTATTAGTGATAGTCATTTGCAAGATACATTGGTGTTAATTGAAGCTTAACGTAGGGTTCGTATGGAAAAATTGCAAATAATAAAACATTATGTAATGCAGATTCTAAGGATGATGTTAATAATTATCTTCCAACATCCATAATGGGAAAAGCCCATGATGTTAATTAACGTTTAAGGTCGGGTTCCTTCCCGGAAATAGGGAAAACTTATTTAAAGCAGGTGCTGAGGATGTCGTTAATTATCTTCCAACTTCCAAACAGATTGAAAAAATATATATACAATTCATTAATGGAATTCCTAACCTTCTGTTAAAGTACTGTTTCAATCTTCAGTCGCAAAGTGATTTTTGCGAAAATCACAGCTGAGAAAAAGTACTTTTTTCAGGATTGATAAGTAGCTTTCAGCTCTAAATGAAGGGAAATTTTTGGCACAATTATGGTACATTTTAGAAGAAAATAAATGATCGAAATGTTTTATTGAATAAAATGAAAGGGCGATATATTCTTATTTTTAGTATATGTAAATAAACAGATAACACATAGTCAACACATGGTTTACTATCTGAGTTTATAAGAATGATCAAAATTTGATAGAGCTATGTGATGTAGACTTATTCTTTTTCATTGTATAGTTAATTTGCTCTTTGTTTGTGGTACAGTGCGCATCTACGGGGCCATTGCGTTTGGGTGCTGTGATTTCTAAAGGAAGGATCATTTTTCTCATTTTCCCTCGTTTCAACGGTTTTCCTACAAGTAGCCGAAGGGCTAGAAAGAACAAAGGATTGGTAAACGTTTGGATTGAATTGATGCGTGAACATACGCAAACACGAACGTGTGTATTATTGTAACGCTGATTTACTTTAACAAATGATAGCAGTATGTTAAAAACTCTTCTGCGACAATGATTACCACATAAAAAAGTAGATATAAAAGTCGAAATGTAGCTTTTAGGACCACGGCCAAACCAAAACAAGCGCAGAAAAACAATAAATACAAAGATGAATAAAAGGCAAGATATGCCATCACAAACATAAAAGGGTTGACAATAGGGCTATCGCCTTGGAACGTTCAGTGGTAAACAAGGCCGCTGGGGGTTTATACCAGGTGGTGATCAGATAATACTGAAACGGTGAGAAACTTAGTCAACAATGTGTATGTGTAGAAATATGATTATTTATTTGTGGAAGCGTGCATAATGTTTCCCTCACAAAACAACGGCGACGTCATTGGCAACGACGTTAGAACGCTGCTCTCCGGATGTCACGTCAAAATGACGTCACAAACGTTAATGGTGACTATAGATCTATAAAGTCCAATAAAACTTCATTACCATTGTTTCCCTCCTCAAAATGTTCAAACATTTTGATGTCTATACAAAATGTCCATGAACGCCATTTTACAGTTTCGATTTCAATTATCAAAATTATTCTCATTACATACACGTATTAAATTAACTAGTCATGTAAACATAATTTAAAAACAAATAATAAAACTAGCAATGTGTACGATTGTTCTTTTTCGATTTAGTTCGTAATCATCTTCTCCGCTGTATTCGCTAATAGTACGTCGAACTCCAATGGACACAACTTCGACACTGGTATCACAAAATCGCTCCTTCCGATTTGAATCTTCGCAACACGCACACGTCCATCTGGTCCCGGATAAACTTCAACTATTCTGCCAAGTGGCCAATTCCCTCTTGATGTATCTGGCGATATTACGAGCACCACCTCACCGACTTGAATGTCCTTGTTTGGATGGAACCATTTTTTCCGTTGTGTGAGTCCCGTCATCCAGTCCCGAAGCCATCGGTGCCAAAAATGCTAACTAATTCTTGGATTCTGCGCCATCTTTTTTATGGGTTGAATTGTGTTTCATCGAAGCTCTGTGGAGCAAATTGACCTCCCATCTGTCCATGTAAGAAGTGGTTTGGAATCAATGGTGTAATATCCTCAGGATATGCTGAATGATATGTTAACGGGCTAGAGTTTACAAGCACTTCGGCTCCAATTATTGCTGTCATCAGTTCTTCGTCATTGACATCCGCTTTCCCCAACATCGCGTTGATTGCCTTTTTGACTGACTTGATCATTGTTTCGTGCACACCACCGAAATGTGGTGCAAGTGGTGGATTGAAGTTCCACTTTATTCCTTTGTTCGCGATTGATTCCTTCAATTTGTCTTCATCTAACTGCGAAACTAGCGGTTTGAGTTCTTTGTCGGCACTTTTGAAATTTGTCCCATTATCCGATAAAATTTCTTCCGGAAGACCCCTGCGACTGACCATTCTGTAGAATGCATTTAATAAAGAATCTGTGTCGAAACTAAATGCTATTTCTAAATGAACTGCTCATGTTGCGTGTTGCTAAACTGTAACGAATGGACCAACGAAATCCACAGATGTCCTGGTAAAAGCTCGCAATGACGTCTTCAGTCTTAGGATTGGTAGTGGTGCCATAATTTGTTTGCAAGCCTTTGCTTTTCGTCGACGACATTCGGCACATTCTTTTTCCCATTCTCGTATCGCTTCACGTCCGGATATAATCCAATATCGAGCCGATAGTGTAGCTAATGTCGGATTTGTTCCCGAAGCGTGTTTTCCGTGTTCATGAAAATTTTAACAATAAAAAGATCGGACAGTGAAAGTAGCATTCAAGGAGGACAGTAAACCACAAAACACAGAAACAAACACGCAAACAGACAAACAAGAAGGCAAAAGCAATAATAAATGCAAACGACATCACAAACACAAAAGAGTTGACAATAGGGCTACCGCCTTGGAACGGTCAGTGGCAAAGTAGGCCACTGGGGGTTTAAACCGGTTCTAGGGTGCACCAAACCTCACACTTACCCTACTGTCATCCAGTTAAAACAGGACAGTGTAAATAAAGAAATCCCCGCCATGATATAATCTCTAACCAACAAGGCAGCATCAATAGGCAATAAAAGTAAAACACAATAATACAAAAAAACAATAGCCTAGAAAGCCACAATGAAGGTACTCAATGACTTTGCAGAAGCCAGAGCAGTAAGAGAATAAACCGGCACGACAAGAAAGATCATGGACAAACATCAAACGCCACCGTCCCAATGGGCTTTAGGTAAGCGTCATCATAGGGTCCACAGCCTGTCCGGTCATCGTACAATTAAAGAGGAAAGCATAGTGGCAAACTGTAAACGGGTCCACCACCAAGCATGCAGTACGTTGCAAAATGATAGGGTCATAACCTCTTTTGATAAACTTTTTAACAGGTTTAACAAAGATATTATGAAAGTGATCATGACCTAGAATCTTACGAAGTTTATAAATCACATCACCATAGAAGTCAGATTGTGATAGTCCTTGTCGCAGAAGAGTCCTTAAATTACTTTTATATTTGAAAGGAAGGTTACGATAATAAAATTTTGCAAAGGTTTTACGAAGTTTATGGTAACGGTAACCCTGATTGAGTAACTTTTTAGTTATACAAAGATTACGAATATTAAAGTCCTCAACTCGAGTACAAGCTCTAGAAAAACGAATAAGTTGAGACACATATACCCCACAAGAAGTTGCTTGGGGAACATCCCCATCCAAGTGGGGATAATTAACAATGTCAAAATTAAAATCATCTCTCTTGTCATATATTTTGCTAATTATTTTACCATTTTCAATCGAGAGATCTAAATCAAGAAAAGAAGCGTTATTATCAGATATATTAGCTTTGTTAAGCTGAAGTTCTTTAGGATAAATATAATTAACCGTAGTTGGAAAGAAAGGGTTGTCAATGTTCAATATGTTATCCAGATACCGAGAGGTGTCATTAAAGGCTTCAATAACATCTGCCTGGGTATCTTGTGAAAGACTCAACATGAAATCCCTTTCATAGCAAAATAAGAACAAATCTGCGACAAGTGGTGCACAGTTCGTACCCATAGGGATACCAACAATTTGTCTATAAACGGTGGTTCCATACCTGACGAAAATATTATCTAATAGGAAGTTTAGTTATCTAACTTCTGCACGGTAAAATGACTGTATACCTCACATCGTACGACAGGAATTTTGCATATTTTAGACGCCCATCAGATCGCATTAACCCGCCTTCATCTAGTTTAGGCTGCAGCCCCAGCAACTTGCTGCGCTTGCTACTTGCTGGCAATGGTTTCCCTTGAGATAAAGCTTTCCATTCCTCCCTAAATTCTGTACGCTGAGTCTGATTTATTAACTGGTTCTCGGCCCTCTTTATTTCGTCCGATATTAGTTCGCCAGAGATTCTCTCATTTCGTGGCAGTTGACAATTATTTATAAATCGATAGACCCACGCCTGAATTCGTGTTACCTTCAACCAGCATGAATAATGTTCTGGCTTTAATTGAATTATAGATTGTCCAACCTCACAAACACTTACAAAGGCAGTTTCTGTTTCAATAAATCTATTATCATCGGTGCTTCTATCTTCTGGTGATTTCATCGTTGATTTAAGTGGCGTTTGTGATCCTGTAGTTCGTTTTAACTCAACACATCCAATACTTTTTTTGGGAATATTATTAACAGGCCATGTTTCTTCCGATTCTCCGAGGAATTGTGGACCACTCCACCATATGAATGCCTCTGCAAGATCCACTGCTTTCATTCCTCTGCTTAGTATATCTGCTGGGTTTACACTGGTAGGTACATACCTCCACTGATCGGGACTGGTGCTACTCTGTATCTCTGTTTGCGACGAAAGGCTTGAATTCGTGACTCCGACCTCGGATCCATTATAAAATATTTACGCTGTCAGACCCGAATGTAGTTTTGCTCATTTCGAGTTCAAGTGCTTTTGTTACCGATATTGTCATTCGAATACCTACGATTGCACCCATCAATTCGAGGCGAGGGATGCTTGTTGCTATTGTCGGAGCTACACGTGTTTTTGCTGCAACTATACTAGATGACGTTCTACCGTCCATATAGGTGTGTCACGCGTATACAACAGCACCGTAGGCACCTTGCGAAGCATCAACAGATGTATGTAATGACACCGTATCAACTGTTTTCTGTGTCTCAGATAGACATCTAGGAATTTGTATTTTTGTAAAATCGCGTAACTCACTGAACCAGGCGCATGCTGAATCTTTCAGATTCTCGTCCAATTCTTCAACCCAGTCCACGCCTGCCGTCCACATGTCTTGAAGCAGCATTTTTGCTCTAATTGTGAATGGAGCCAGCAAACCAATTGGGTCAAACAGTGTGGCGATTTTCTTTAGAAAGTTGCGTTTTGTATACACCATGTCGTTATTTGGTGCATTCTTCCTGAATAATAAGACGTCGCTGAACTTAAGGCAATTGCACTTGCCTTAAATTATATTCAGGAATCTGATGATGATCATTTTGTAATATTTTCTGATTCCCTTTCATCTCTTCAAGCACTGGGTAATATGAAACATGATAACCCAGTTGTGCTTCAGCTTTTAGAAAAGTACAATTCTCTTATCGTTGATAATGTTATTATTTTCTGCTGGCTTCCAAGCCATGTAGGAATACGTGGTAATGATAGAGCTGATAGTGCTGCTAAAGCAGCATTAGGTTTACATATATCTAATACTAAATTACCTTATACTGATTTTAAAAGTTGTATTAACACATTTATTCGTAACTCTTGGCAAGCCGCTTGGGATTTGTCAGTTAACAATAAACTCCATTCAATTAAACCATTACTTGGAGAATGGCGTTCTTCTAGTAGACCCATTCGTCGAGAAGAAGTTCTCCTATCCCGGTGCAGGATAGGGCATACACGTTATACTCGTTCATATTTATTACAAGCTGAGCAATTACCGAATGTATACCCTGCTTTGCACCGTTAACGGTCAAACACATCTTGCTGGAATGTGTAGACTGATCCTATGCGTCAAAGTTACTACAATGTTAATCTATGAAAGAGTTATTTGATACTATAGACTTTAGTCTTGTTTTAGATTTCCTCAAAGAAATCAGACTGTATAAATCATTATAATGTGTTCTTATATATATTTACCGGTTTATACACCCGTTGACGGGCATTTGTTGATTTACATATATGGTTTATATTACTACCTTTTCATCCCTTATTTTTTAATAGTTTTATCTTAATATATTTACATTCATTTTTAATTAATACTTCATTTCTTCATTTTTCATGAGTTTTTGCGCAAAATATGACCTATTTATGTGTCGACGTGCCGTAAAACACCATTCATTCATTCATTCCTTAAGACGTCGCGATCTGCTAACCACCATACTCCAAGTGTTTTAGCACATGGCAACTGTCCTTTGTCGAGATCAACTTCTGATTTTCGGTCCTGAAGCGGGATCTCCTTTAGTACCCTTATTGAATTCGACAACCATTTTCGCGCATGCATTCCAGCTTTAGACCATAGCTGCGATAGTTGTTTGTAACAACTCAATGCCATGTTCTTCGTCAATTACAGAGTCCATTGAGTCATCCATGTACGTCGATTTTAGCACTGTTTCTGCTGCAATTGGAAAATTACTCTGAAGTTTCTTGGCATGTTATTGTGACACAAATTGTGCCTGGAATGGCGATGAATTAACACCAAACACGACACGATTGAACTCATACACGTCTGGGATTCGATTTGTGTCCATTCCTCTTCCTAAGAACCGATGATAGGGTCTGTCATCTGCCGATTCTAAGATACATTTCGCGATATTACATACAACTGCAACCGGAAATTTTCGCAATCGAAGTAATACATCAAACATTCTCGCTGTAGCTTTGTTCCTTGATATTTCGCGTCATTCAAAGATACACCGTGACATTTTGCAGATGCATCAAATACTATTCTGGTCTTTGTTGTATCCTTGTCAGGCCTCAAAATTGGAAAATGTGGCAGATACCACTTCGATAACTTTCGTTGACACGGTTGAACCTTTTGCAAATTACTGATTGCAAGCGCGGTCCCAACTCTGCAGCAATATCTGCATTACCATACGTTTTTGTACTTGCATCGCCGAGCAAAGCGTTTACCTTCATTTGGCGATTTCCATTTTTCAGAATAACTGGTACAGTACGCAGTCCTACAAAATCTTTTCTAATGTTGTATAGTAGATAATTTGTTTAGTTTTGAATTTGGGGAAACAGTATTGTTGTTGATTACTGTCTTGCAGTATTCCGCACTGAGCTCAGTTGTTCTCGTTTACCTTCCAATTGTGAAGTATACCGACGTAGCAATCTGTTGTGTACCTCCTTGCAGCCATTTAATCCACGTGTTCTGCTCCATAAACATGAGTTCCCACGATGACCGTCACCGAGGCAACGATAACACAGTTGATTGCGCTTGGCAATATTCCACTTTTCTTGAACTGGCAGCTTTAAGAAATAATTCATGACACATCCAAATTGCATGCTGCTTGCGACAAACTTTACATTGGAGATTTGAGTTTTGCGATTTATATTTGTTATCTATTCCACTGAAGAATGTGACTTTTATTATTGAACGGCTTGGTCGTATCTGCATTACCTAATTTGACTGTTAAGCCGTGAACTGTCTCTGATGCAATTGTTTGAAATTCCGATTCTTGTATAACCCACATCCTAAAAGCTACGACTGATTCTGTCTTTATCATTTTCGAAGATTCGATGATACCTTGCTAGCATTGATTCTGGTAACTTTCTTTGTAGATTTGTATACAGGGAACCATCTTCTAATTCGTAATACTAACCAGCTTCTTTGAGGTTGATTATGGCAATGTCCAATAAATCAGAAAATTGGACGATATCTTTTGCGTTTCCTGGACGAATTTGTTTGAAGTTTTCTAATTCTTCAAGATAAATGGCGATCTGACGGCGCTTACCCCCATACTTTCGTTCTAAGCGGCCTTTAGAAGTTTCATACGCTGTAGCCGAGTGACCAAGGTTCTCTATTACCTTTAGTGCTTCTCCTGGAAGATACTGCTGTAACACTACAGCCTTGCCACTGTATTTAACGTAACAGTTACAAATGTAACACACTTGTATTCAAATACACCCCTCTTATAACTGATCATGCAATGGGAGTTTTCTAATACTGTCCGTAAATTGTTGGTTAATCATCGGAACAGCTGTTTTGTTTACCTGTTCTAAACTATGAATTCTGGGATTTAAGAGGTATTGCCATATGTTTGGAGACAATTCGCTGAAAGGTCTTGTGGGTAATTTATGCATGCAATGAGGTAATCACCATGGCGTTAACCTGTAGCTACACAGGTCGATGTCCATATGTGAGGCATGACTAACTGCCGAAAAGCAGTAAGTATAATACTGAGCGCACGAACAGTCTAGAGAGAGTCTAAAGTCGGTGATTAAAGAGTGAGAGTCAGTTTCAATACTTGTATCCACAAGATGGATCCCCGCAGTCTAAGGCAGGGTGTGGGATAAGTTAAACTATACTATGTAAATGCCATGTATTTGTATTTGTATTTGTATGTAAACCAGTATAGTAGTGCAATCATCGTTACATACTAATTTAAGGATTTGAACATTTGAAATTTTCTAAATACTATTATACTTTGTGAACCTAAGACATTTAATAATAGGGACTATTAAGTAGTTAACAAATGGACGTACTATAAACCACTATACTAAACGGATATGTTTATATATATATAACAGGATTATGAATGTGTAATTATTCGGACTGTTTTATATGTACCAATAAATTATGGAAATCACAACGCGAAGTCCGGACCTTGTTATTAAATGTACCAAGCATAGCATACGACCCCGTAGTGCTACAGGCTTGATTTGGTTGCCGTGACTCAGGATCCATTTACATTGTTAGGAGCTCGACGACTTCATGGACATTTAGTGCTACAGGCTTGATTTGGTTGCCGTGACTCAGGATCCATTTACATTGTTAGGAGCTCGTCGACTTCATGGACATTTATTGACAATTCATATTTAAGGCCGCTGTGGAAAACGGAAATATTGAAATTGGAAAATTCGGATTTATATATCCAAGGTGAGAATAATACCAGAATTATTTTTGTAAGTACCAAATAAGCAAGAAAAATGCATAAGCTGCCTTGTTGAGAATGTAATATCAAATATGAGAAAACGTTAATTAAATAAAAAAAAAAATTATTTCAAACTGAGGTCGGTTCCAAAACAATTTAATATGGATGAATAGTGTTTAGAAAACTTAAATTTATTTTAAATTGGGTATTTAAAATTCATTTCTAAAATTAAATATACAAGTGAGTATATAAACTTCAGTTAAAGGAGAACTGTAGTCTTAAGTTATCTCAGTGGTTACGTTAGCTTTTTGTAGATGAAAATAAAGACAAGTATTGTGTTGAACAATGTTTGAACAACATAGTTTCAATGGGATTATACAAGTTTTGTATAATACATTATTAGCAATAGAAATCAGATATTAGATCTATATATACATGGCTGCCATTTAACACAATACATAAATGGTGCAATACATAATGTACTGCCAGTTAGATACTGGAAAAGGGTATATCAAATAGGATAACATTATAATGGGGAAATGATGAACGTAGGACTTAAAGTAAGAAGTCCGAAAAAATAGTTTGCAAGAATTATAATCTTTAAAGAATAATATGTTTTTCGGAAAACAAAACAACACAAAATTGGTTTGTAGATGATATGATAATTATGCGGCATCAGTTAAGATGTAATGTCAAGTTGATAAGTCAATAGGCATTGAGTATAGTGTTTTCCGGTAAAGTATGGATAAGTTTTCCTTTTACCTAAAATGGAATAATACACATGAGCAGTTGAATACTTTTGCATCAGGCTGCACATAAATATCATCTTTTCATTTTGCTGTGCAATCTAATCATGATAATGGGCTCTGAGTATAATAGCTGGCTATAACTGCAAAGTTGAGTACATTGCAGATACGAATAATTCAGTATTGTCTCGTATGCCTTTAAATGCTACATCTCAGGAAGCCAAATGGTAAACGATAAAACCTATGCTGAGGCAGACAAAACAACCACACCATTAGCCTAAAATGATAAATTAATGGGTTTAGATATCTTTATTCTGGCAAGATTATTGATAAGCACAAGAACAAAGTGATTTTAATTGGGGAATGTAATAGCAAGATAGGTACAGGTATGGCTACCTGTTTGAAGCTGTTAAATATTATGCCTGTAAGAACAATATCTTCTATAGTGAGATATTAAAGGGGAACCATGCATTTGAATTGGTTGCGTTAAGCAACTGTTTTCATAATGATGAGAGGTATAATATATGTTATACTGTTTATTTGTACATAACAATATTGTAAGTTGATGTAATTAAAGGCAGAATACGTTTTATGACTGCTGATGAGGTATCACCTTTCTTAATTCGGTATTCGCTCATGCGATATATGGGACAGTCGGTGTTCAACTAAGTTTGAGATGTCTAGATTTGACCTTAGGAGAGAAAGTATTCTCCTGCATCGACGGGGAAAGGAGAGATAAGAAGAAACGACAGACACGTCGTGTAAGTTCATTAAGTGAACTGGTGGCATCATCCATTGATGTTGATACGGTGACGTTAGAGCCGTATGTGCGACAATAAACTTGAACGTGTGCATAGTTGGAGTTTGTAACTATAATCAATAGATACAAATGTAGTGCGTGGACCTGTATCCAATGTATTTTGTTTATGAAGACTATACTGCATATTCATCTATCGGTAATTGGACATAACATCAAAAGACATCAAGATAAGAGGGTCTAAAAACATCAGAGACTTACCTTGTATTCGGCAGCAGAAGTATATTGACCTTGGAATGGTAAATAATTACGGCGTACGAAATGTTAAAGGAGAACTGCGTTTATTGGAATTATTTAGGCAGTGAACAATTTCGAAAACAACGAGGTATTCTGAGTGACGCAAGACTCAAAAAATTCTCGGATTATCATGGGATCGAGCATTGTACTTTGGGTGGAGCCTAACCAGATTATCGATAACGACGGAACGATGTGGCGCTGCAGTGAACGATGGATTATCATTGACACTAGAGAAAAGACTCATTTAGTTGTGTTTATATGTGAAAATATATAGTGACTCATGTAGTGTTATATTTACTAATTTAGACAGACGTGTTGCAGTAATGGAAATATATATGAACGCTATGCAGAAATTACAGTGATTATCATCAGCAGCACAGACTATGTTTAGTTGTAGTGAAAGACTGAGTTAGAAATCTTTTGATTTATCAAAATATTTCATATTAGTAGGGAAGGAATATGTAACACTACAGCCTTGCCACTGTATTTAACCTAACAGTTACAAATGTAACACACTTGTATTCAAATACACCCCTCTTATAACTGATCATGCAATGGGAGTTTTCTAATACTGTCCGTTAGTTGTTGGTTAATCATCGGAACAGCTGTTTTGTTTACCTGTTCTAAACTATGAATTCTGGGAATTAAGAGGTATTGCCATATTTTTGGAGACCATTCGCTGAAAGGTCTTGTGAGTAATTTATGCATGCAATGAGGTAATCACCATGGCGTTAACCTGTAGCTACACAGGTCGATGTCCATATGTGAGGCATGACTAACTGCCGAAAAGCAGTAAGTATAATACTGAGCGCACGAACAGTCTAGAGAGAGTCTAAAGTCGGTGGTTAAAGAGTGAGAGTCAGTTTCAATACTTGTATCCACAAGATGGACCCCCGCAGTCTAAGGCAGGGTGTGGGATAAGTTAAACTATACTATGTAAACCAGTATAGTAGTGCAATCATCGTTACATACTAGTTTAAGGATTTGAACATTTGAAAGTTTCTAAATACTATTATACTTTGTGAACCTAAGACATTTAATAATAGGGACTATTAAGTAGTTAACAAATGGACGTACTAAAAACCACTATACTAAACGGATATGTTTATATATATAACAGGATTATGAATGTGTAATTATTCGGACTGTTTTATATGTACCAATAAATTATGGAAATCACAACGCGAAGTCCGGACCTTGTTATTAAATGTACCAAGCATAGCATACGACCCCGTAGTGCTACACTGCCTCAATTGCAATATTTTGTATTCTGCTGCTGTAGCGGGAGCATTGTTGATGCATGCAAGGAATGCGACTTTCCAGCTCTGATAAGCTCGTTTGTCTCCCAAAAATACTGGTATCTCTACCCGTTTTAGTTGTTTACAAAGGTCTCGACCTATAGACGGCGATTGCAATGTATTCGAATTTTTAAATGGTTGAGCTTTGGTGTTGATATATTGCTGGTTAAACACATTTCCATTATCTACTGGCAAGTTTTGACTTTCAGATCCAATACGCCATCCATCGTCTGCCCAATGTCTGCCTCTAACGTTCGTTGTTTCAACAAAATCAATTTTATCAGGAAACGTATCATTGAAACCATATTGTTGCATCATTGAAGCGGGGCTTTGCGATAAGCTGCAGATGTCAGTGTTTTGATCACAACTGGATTACGATTAGAACGTTATTCAGAAAGTGTTGCTTGTGTTTGTTGACGTTACAAAAACATTTGCTCTTCCGGTATCTGACTTTCTGAAGTAATTTCTTTCTCTTCATTAATGTTTAATTCGTGCAATAAATCAATATTTATTGTTTCCGACGCAATACTCGATTGTTCGTCCCTCCTGGAGTTTAAATATTCCCATGGGATGCAGCGAATTCACATTCTATCTTTTCCAATTCCGGAATTACTTTTCTACTAATTTCCGAATGTTTTGTATTGTATTGTTCATACAATTACGATAATTTTTTTATCACATCCATAGCGATTTCTAAGTTGATATCCAAACAATTATGCGTTTATAGTTACATGATCAAGTGTTTCAACATAATGTTTTCAATTGTATACTATATCATTTATATAAAAAAAATAATATCTGACCGTGTTATATACAGTGTAAGTTATAATTAAATAACAGTAGTTAAATTGATGATTTCCAATTAGACTCGAATGAGACCAATAAGCTTGTTTGTGATACCATTGCGTGGTTAGGTTTTATACAGTGTGCAAAGTCGTAAGTACTTACAGGTGAAACTTGAAGCTTATTGCTAATGCTATCAAGAACGTCTGCTGAATTTGTAGTTGACCAAAATAAATTAATCCCAGAGCTGTCATACGCCTTAGATATTGTTTGACGTGATATTTTCCGACAGAAATACACTGTTAACCGTTTTAAGTGGTAAGTACAAAGTTGGAAGTTGGTATTGTTGTTCGCCTAAACAAGCCTTAGATCATGACGGGGATTTCTTTATTTACACTGTCCTGTTTTAATGGGTTGACAGTAGGGTAAGTGTGAGGTTTGGTGCACCCTAGAACCGGTTTAAACCCCCAGTGGCCTACTGTGCCACTGACCGTTCCAAGGCGGTAGCCCTATTGTCAACCCTTTTGTGTTTGTGATGTCGTTTGCATTTTTTATTACTTTTGCCTTTTCGTTTGTCTGTTTGCGTGTTTGTTTTTGTGTTTTGTGGTTGACTGTCGTCCTTGAATGCTGCTTTCCCTGTCCGATATTTGTATCCTTCTTAATGTAGGCCTCAACTAATAATTTCATATTAGCTGCTTTGTCAGCAGGAACTAAAACAACGAGTATGATAATGGACCGTTGGAAACGGTCGAGCACGACACATACGAAATATTGCAGTCTCGGTTTGATTGAGACTGTTCATGAGCGGTAGTGAATATGCTAGCTACCGCTCACGCCCTCTAGCCCCGGGTTGAGCAGAACTCAATATTCATAAAAGCAATAGTCCAAAATTTAACCATCCCGAAGATGGCATGCATATGGCGGTGGACATGGGGTATATGTCTTCCCCATGTCGTACGGCGTATGGTCCCAGTATCTAATAAAATTAAATGCCCCGAAGAGCGAAATAAACATAATGGAATTTAGTTGGGAGCAGCGGTTATGAAGCCTGCGTATCACAAGTAACAGCCAAAAGACTAAATTAAAAACAGACAACATATCCTATGAGTGGTTAAACAATACCCTGAGCCTTTTATCGGCCGGAGTAGTGGAACCACCGAATCAAAAATTAAGTATAAAAACAAAAGAAATTGAAAATGTACCACCGATAACTAACTATAAGTATCGGGCTCAGCGATCTCCAAAGATCGAATTTATAACAGTATTGATTGAAAGCGCGGGGAGACGTTTTACTGCCGCTACACTGCACAAGCAACGCCACTGTGTTATAAAAAAAGAGTATGATAATGGACCTTTGGAAACAGCCGAGCATGACACATACGAAATATTGCAGTCTCGGTTTGATTGAGACTGTTCATGAGCGGTTGTGAAATATGCTAGCTACCGCTCACGCCCTCTAGCCCCGGGTTGAGCAGAACTCAATATTCATAAAATCAACAGCACAAAATTTTAACCATCCCGAAGATGGAATGCATATGGCGGTGGACATGGCGTGTAACGCTTTATCATGTCGTACGGTGTATGGTCCCAGTATCTAATAAAATTAAATGCCCCGAAGAGCGAAATAAACATAATGGAATTTAGTTTGGAGCAGCGGTTATAAAGCCTGCGTATAAAAAGCAGACAACATATCCTATGAGTGGTTAAACAATACCCAGAGCCTTTTATCGGCCGGAGTAGTGGAACCACCGAGTCAAAAATTAAGTAAGAAAACAAAAGAAATTGAAAATGTACCACCGATAACTAACTATAAGTATCGGGCTCAGCGATCTCCAAACAGCGAACATTTGAACCATCCCGAAGACGGTTTGCAGACGAGGACTTTACCCTAGCAAAATCTTTGAGGGGATGTGTATCAGCTAATCGTTTTTCAAGAGCTTGTAGACAAGTTGAGCACAGTAACATTAGTAATATTTTTTACACTACAAACTTCCACCATTCTACGACGATTTTCGGCAGTGAACGACTCAGTATCTCTCAGTAACTCTCGTAGTCAATCAGAATAACTCTGCCATATATTTTTTAAATTATTTCATTCGGAAAATAATTCAATAATCTAATTAAAGAAGTGAAAAGGTTAATTCATAAACTACAGCATATAATACGCACGCGATTCTCGCAAATTCATAAACACATTTGGGACGCCATATTTGTCAAAATGTAGATATTTCCAAACCATTCAATGCATTCGAAAACAGTCATATTGATTTGATATAATATGTAAACATTTCATTCCTTACGAAGTGATATAATATAGTTCCAGTAGAAATAACATGGTGTAAAATTTAAAACTCAACTTGAAATCATTCAGCGCCACCGTTACTATAAACGTAAAAACGTAAAAGCACTTGCAAAATTGCATTCTCGTAACCTTATTAGGTAAAAATATAAAAGTAGTTTTAAAATTATTTTGCGACAAGGACTATCACTAACTGACTTTTATGATGAAATGAATTTCAAAATTCGTACGATCCTTGGACTCGATCACTCATTGTCATACAATGTTTATTAAACTTGTTAGAAAGTTTATCTAAAGAGCTTATGAACCGTCTGCCAAGTCACTGAATACCTTCTTTGTGGTTTTCTAGGCTATTGTTTTTTGTATTTATATATACACGAGCATCTTTGTGTTTTACTGATATTGCCTATATATATATGTATTTTGGGTGTTCTGCTGTAATCTTTCGGCTTCACTTTGTTTTGCCTCAAATTACAGCAGAACGACCCAAAATACATATATATATAAACTCCTACCACAATTTGCTGAAATAAGCTGGGTTAGAGATATATTCTGAGATTTTTTAATAAAAGTTGATTTGTTACTAAATTTACACCCAAATCAACGAATAAACACGAAATTAACAAAATGTGATTTTATTATATTCTTTTAGATAATCATTTTTTGGAGTTGAAATATCGAACCACGTTGGTAAACTTTGGAAACTTTTTGGAGTTGAAACACCGTCCCACGTTGGTAAACTTTTTCTATGCTTATATAAAGCTATTAGCTTGTAATGAAAACATTTAAAACTATAGTTTTCTCTATTATCAATCAAATAACGCTCATATGCACAAGTCCATTCCCATATTTTTTTTTATTTTATATGACTGATTTCAAAGTTTTGTTCTATTTTTTCCATTGGAATATTATAACCTTTTAATTGATTTATTTGATATAATTTTTCATCCGTAAATTGTCCAGTTTTAAAATCTTTTGTCGAGGAATCGTTATCATTTATAAACAAATTCATTTTATCCATTTTTTATATATATATAAAATAATATTTAATAAAAATATTAATAGGTCCGTTGGATTGTGTTTATTAAAACTGGCGATTTCTATATACTGATCTTGATCTTGTAGAATATCTAGTGCTTGTTTAATAAACTCTTTTTTTTACAATAACACATCCAGAATTAAGAACTATACAAAGGTGGTGGATCATACTCAAACACATTACTACAAAAATAAATCACACACTTTTTAGACTTTTTTGTAAGGTTACCATTGCTTCCTTTCTTCCCTGCTCCACTAGTTCTTTTTTTTTAACTTTACCTTTTTCAGCTTTCTTTTGTTTGGTGTCCTGTTTTAAACTATAATATTTATCCAACTCATACAAAATCAACTTAAACTCTTGCTCAGATATCTGTGCATCACTCAATAAGGATAAAAATATCGGACAGGGAAAGCAGCATTCATGGACGACAGTCAACCACAAAACACAAAAACAAACACGCAAACAGACAAACGAAAAGGCAAAAGTAATAAAAAATGCAAACGACATCACAAACACAAAAGGGTTGACAATAGGGCTACCGCCTTGGAACGGTCAGTGGCAAAGTAGTCCACTGGGGGTTTAAACCGGTTCTAGGGTGCACCAAACCTCACACTTACCCTACTGTCATCCCATTAAAACAGGACAGTGTAAATAAAGAAATCCCCGCCATGATCTAAACTCTTTTGATATTAACTGCTTTATACTATTTAACTTAGACTCTGCCAAAGTTTTTATTTCATAATGTTTTTGAGCTTTTGTGTTAAGCCTGCGTCTAACAAATTTGACCAAAACACCTATTGTCCCACAAACAATGGCAGCAATTTCCAAAGGGAGCATAACAGGCACTGCCAAACCAACTCCAGCCATAATAACACTTGCAGATATTAAAGTAGTGTCAATTTCTTCCGTGATATTAATACCACGTTTATATTTTTTATAAAGAGACTGACGTATATCTCGTTCTGTAATTAACTTTCGTTCAATCTCTGAAATCTTTTGTAATCTATAATTGTGTCCGTCTTCCACTGGCAAATCAGGATATAAACTTGGTGCTGTCGGTTGCTTCATTTTTTTAAATAATAAAACCATTAAATTAATTCAATTAATAATGACGCCACCGTATTTACAGCGGTAGCGTTGGCAGTCTTGCATACAAAGTTAATAACAGAACCAGCACCAATATCTAAAGGTCTATCAAAGTTATCATGATTGCGTGGGATGATGTGAAGCGTTATGCCATAATTTGGTTCTTCAACACCATTAACATAAACTACTACAGATACGTCACCAACTAATCGGTCACTTGCTAAACCTATTCCCATAATCCGTCCACGGCGTGTCATTACATACCCCACATTTGTTTTTGCTCCGCCATTACCAAATGAGAGTATTCTATTCAATACAAGTGGACCCTTAGCCTCCGCAAATATTGTTATAATCCCATATTTAAGATTATCAACTCTATCTCTCAAAAGGTTGAAATGGTTAACAATAGGCACAACTCGCCTATGTAAATCTTGAACATTATTTTTCAAAGTCGCCAAATCTTTTTTCCCACAGGTTTTGTTGCCCCAAATATACTCATTTTTTTTTTATAAAAAAATATATATAATTTTAAATAAATTCTAAAACGCAACTCATAGGCAAACCGTGATTATCTATCTTGTTGCCAGGCTCATCTCTGACTTCTATTTTCAATTCAGTAATTGCACCATTTGAAAGGCAGTGATATTCAGGATAAAAACGTGTATATACAATATCCCCAAACTGCTTATTTACCACAGGTATAACCCCTATAATAGTGCTTGGCGCACCATTGAAATAATTACTACTCGTATTAACTTGTTTCAGATCAACATATAGCTGTTTATAAGGAGCTAAATCAATTAAATGTTTTCCAATATGAGTACCCTTTCCTCGAATCCCAGCATTTTTGAAAGACCGCTTGATCATCGTATCTCTGTTGACGTCTCTAAAGATGCTATACCTGCGCATCAACGGTTAGGGTAATACACAGCGCTTCAAATGTATCTGCCAACTGTTGAAAGTCATAGAGTCCATCTGGTATACGATATGTTTGGCTTGATACTTTTTTTTTATAGCTTTATGAATAATATTATACCAACCGATAGTGTATGTAAAACTTTTTAATCCAACGCGCTTAGTTCCATCTCTATTATCGATATACTGTTGTAAGTTAATAAAGTTGTCTATGTTTGAAATTGTATGAAACATATTTTTAAATATATATATAAAATACAAATAAAAATGATTTCTAAAGAATTCAAATATAGCCCAGATGCCCAATATTCAAGTACTTTCAGCAAAAAAGTGATAGATATAATAAATCAAAACATAGTCATTACATCAAACGGTAAAGGCTTTAAAGCATCATTCCCCAATGTCTTTGAAAAATACAAACTCCCATACGTCAAATCAGATGCTATGGTGGTCCAACGCTGGGGAACAGACTGGATGTCATTTTGGCAGAACCAGTTCAATTTTGCTATTAGGTGTGCGACAACTAGATGTGGCATTGATTTCAACAATCATCTGAAAGCTGATGCCCTGGTTGGTTCGTTATTTCGAATTCATGTCTATTACCAAGTCAGAAGAATATTATTTGAGATGAGTGTAGCAATGCCGCAAAACTCAAATTGGAATGCGTTTAATAACACATATAACCGAAACGCATACAAGAGAATATGCAAGGAGTTTAACGTTGACTTAAATTCGGACTGGAGACAGAAACAAAGTTATAATGATGGTCTAGGAACAATTTATAATTACTGGACAAATATTGGTTATCATCCTTTGATAAATTCTGTATGCGACAACAAAACGATGAGTTTCACAGTCTATGAGAGTGATAATACATACCACATTGATTACATTGCACAAGGATCTGAGGCTGACAATAGTTGGTCTACTTTTATACTAGATAGTTCATCTGGTTTCACAGGAGCAGGAGTAGAAAGAATAAATGACAGCATAAGAACATACTGCCGAGCAATCCTTGGCTCACAATCACAAACAAGAACAGATATACTTGAAACTGGAACGCCATTTGATGCACAGAAACAATTTCTGGCAATTGTAGAGGACGCAATAAACAGCCCCATTGACTTGCCCAGTCAAATTTCAAGATATGAAACCACCCTAAAATATGCAAGAAGTAAAGTAAATTTTGTCTACGGGAGTGGATTGTACATGTCTCCGAGTGATATGGAATTAAGAATTGGAACAATACAAGACTACAATAATGAAATTGTAGTAACAACCGATGTTGATTAAGAAAACTTCTTTGAACAGGTTCATTAGGTACCATCGGTGCATCTTCATCATCAAAACCATAATATTCATCCATATCTGGATTAAACGTAGGATTGTCAAACTCATATCCTCCTTCAGCCATTGTTTATTTTATTTAATTTTAAAAAATATATTCAAAAAATAAAAACAATGTCAGCTTACGGAAACAGTTTACGGAAACAAACTCAACCCTCATAGAAAACTAAGAGAGCCTCATGGTGCAAAGGGCATCCGCACAAGTGTAGTAATAACTAATAATCCATCAACAATAGACCAAAACCAGCAACTGTTTGTGAGATTTCCCAATTTAAGTACTAATGATGTGATAGTTCCACGTACTGCTCGTCTTGCCTTTGAAATAGAACTTAAAAGCAGCAAAGACCCCAACGCTACTATATATCAGAATCTGGGTAGAGCAATTGTGCAAAAAGTGACAATAAGAATAAGTGGCAAAGAAGTCATATCAATAGACGACAGTGATATATATCATTGTTATGAAGATTTATGGAAAGGCCCTACCGAACGATTAAACATGTATTACCAAGGTGTTAGTAGTAGTGCAAACATGCTAAAACATAGAATTGGTGCGGGAGATAAAGCCTCAGACGCTGAGGATGAAGCTGTAGCAGCAGCTTATGGAAATAGATTTTGTATTCCACTCGACTTTGAAATGTTAGAAAGTCATATGCCATTTTATCAAGCGGGGCTTGGTGATAGGTTAGAATATGAATTAACGTTTAACAATTTTAACAAAGTTATCAAAAGCAGTGATGTTGATGCATATTATGTAATAAAAAATATCTGCTTGGAATTTGATATGGTTAGTGATGTTGAATTAGCCAGACAAATAAGACAGCAAACCAATGGTAAGATAGTATTTATGTATGATCGTATCTTGCGACATAGAATAATACAAGCAAAAAAATCTGATACCCTTTGGAATATAAACATTAATGTACCAGCACGGAGGATGAAAGGTATTCTAATGCTGTTTGAAGACCCAGACAGAACAGACACGGAATTCTTTTACAACCCAAAGATTGAAAAAGTTGAAATGATAATAGAGGGCGTACCAAATCAGTTGTATAGTCAGGGCATGAAGGCATATCAACAATGGGATGAAATCAACAAATATTTTGCCTTGACATCAAAAAGAAACAAAGAGACAGACATAGTGGTGAAGGACTTATGCTTTATCAATGTTTCTTTTCGAACATATCTAACAAAATCATGCTTTGTGGCTTGACCTTCGAACATGTGATGACAATTTATTACACGGCAGTGGAAGAAAAATAGAAAACGGCAGTGAAGGCATAACGATACTAATAAATAAAAAAGCAGATGCAGATAAACCTTTAAATATTTATCTATATATAATACAAGATGCGCAAATCAATTTTGAAGATGGAAGATACAAAGAAATACGATTCTAAATAGCCGCACAGTGCCATTATCTGTGGTTAGACATGCTGCGGTAAAACAGAGTTTGTTCTTGACATACTTGAACAAGAGTATGTTTAAGTTTTTGAACATATAATTATTTTGAGAGAGCCAGAATAAGAAAAGCTTTAGCAAAAACTAAATAATCCAAGTTAATTTTGAGGCCTGACCAACCAACTGGTTATTGTGTTGACTAATTGTTGCAGTCACGTGACAATGTAAACGTTTATTTTATAAACGGTCACGTGACATTGTAAACGTTTATTTTATAAACGGTCACGTTACATGGTAAACGTTTATATTATAAACGGTCACGTGACATGATAAACGTTTATTTTATAAACGGTCACGTGACATAGTAAACGACTTCCCTTGAAAAAAAAGAGTCATTTCCCTTGAACAAAAAAGAGTTATTTCCCTTGAAAATTTGAATTACCTCCCCTGAAAGATCAGGGTTACCTCCCCTGAAAAAGAGTGACATCCCCTGGAATGAAAAGAGTTACTTCCCTTTAATGTAATTTTTCTAGGGAAGCTATAATATGTTGAATAATTGCTTCTTTTTTTTTTAAAACTGTTGCTAATAGTAATACTAACCAAAGTAGCAATGTTAATAGCAATACTGACATGAAAATATAATGAAAATATCGGAAAATATAGTAATGTTTATAGCATTCCTCATAGCAAATCAGTAATGTTAATAGCAATGCTTGCTGTAATGCTTGCTGCAATGCTTGCAGCAAAGTAGCATTGCTTGCAGCAAATTAATAATGTTAGTAGAAAAAATAGAAATGTTACTAACAATGCTATTAACAATACTAACAATTACTAGTTGCGTGGTGAATATTGCAGCTGGTTGTTTTATATTTTATATTTATTTCAAGATAAAAAATAAGATTTCTTATATAAAAATGAATGCGGAAGAACTATTACAAGATATCATACCAGAAGTGGAACGTTTCACAGATGAATCAAAGCAACAAGAAACAAAAAAAGAAAGATTATCAGTCATAGTGGCTGGCGGCGGTAGTCGTCAATATTTAGGTACAGACATACAACTCACGCATATAGATAGCATGTCGCCGGATGAAATTAACAAACTTTACTGCAGATATGAAGCACGGCTTGGGGCAAGTATGACCAAGACTTTAGGCAATTCTTTTATTAACTTGTATATGATGGGAGTATCAAAATATTTCAATGTAACCAATCCACCAAAACTGATAGAAGATTTGGAGGAAGACCCATTTATTAATCATGCTTTAACAAGTGCAGAACATTAGCTGAAAGATTGTTTGGCTATCAATATGCTAAGGAAATAGATTCCCAAAAACGCAAAATAGAGCGGGTAAAGAGATTATCAGAAGTTGTCAACGCAATAAATGTGGAGACAAAAAAACCTCCTCCTGTTGAAACAAAAACATTAAAAGATGATCCTATCTGTATGAATGCAAGTGTAAGATATTTATATCAACCCGGAGAATAAGAAGGTGGAAGACGCAGAGCAACTGATCCAATGTGGAGTGTAGATATTCACAAAATTAAAAGCTATATGGTGACGTAAGGTATAAGAGTATATTATTTAAAATCACCAGCGTCTCAAAAAGGATTTGTCAAAGAAGAACTACTAATTGTTCCTGCTAATACCCAAACGCGTATGTCGTGATACCGTCTGGTGCTATGCATCTTTTAGTGTCTAATGGTGACAGTGTTACGTTGTTTACTGTTATACCATATATTTGATGCTTTATTGATCGTATCATATTCATCTCATGGGTGTATTTTTTCTTGTTGAATAGAGCATCTTTATAGTTTTCAAAGTTGATATGTTTTTTCATTACATATTGTTTTACACCCTTTGCTTTTTTAATGAGTTGTTCATCCGCTCTTATAATGGAATAGAGCTTTGGTCTTAATCCAACATACTCAACTATAGGAACACCAGCACATTCGTCTTTCATTTTACCTAATACTTTTTTGTTTGTATCATCGTGCAGTGGATGGTTTTGCGGATAATCACTCAAATCATACTCATCTTTCATTTCAGCCATGTCTTTGTACACATCTTCTGTTTTGATGTCTACCAGAAAGCTGTACGTGTCTATGTATATTAAATTGCAGTCATCCCCGTACCTTTTTTTTAGGGTATTATAGTACCAGTCATACATCATATACTTCATGATAAATCCAATACTGACATCCCAACATAAATTGTTTGTTTAATGTTAATTTTGTTTTGTTTACATGTATTGCTGACAATTCATCTGAGAACTTTAAACGTCTGTTATAGTTGGGTTTGGCTATAATTTTTCTTATTTTTTTCATTTTCAGAGCCATCTGTTCTCACTAGTTTTATATCAGTCCGCTTGTGTAGGTTTTCCATTGTTTTGCCAAACACAGAGTTGTTCATAAGTTTGTAAAAATCTTTTTCAAAGACGGATTTAGCTAGCTTTCTAAAATCTGTGTTTAAGCAAATATATGATTCCATCCATGGTTTTTCATTGAATTCTAATACTCTATGTATTTTCTTTATTTTCAAACCCAAAGATAAATAGAGTTGCAGGTTTTTTGTAATGTATCACATATTTTTCTTTGTCCATAAGTTTCTCTATGTTTATCATGCTATTATTTTCTAGCAGCTCTGTCTGGTAGTCAGATAACCATTCTTTTTTCACTGCTAATCTTTCTGGTGCAAGTGGATAGTCATTGTGAGATTTATGAAGTTCTTTAGGATATTTCAAATCGACTTCAAGTATTTGTCCTTTACCTTGTTTTGGTTTAGAAAATGTTCCTTTCTTGTTCTTGGTTTTCCACTCAAAACAAGAATATGGAAGTGGCTGACTCATTGCCCATCTATAAAGGTTATTAGCGTCATAATACATTAATTGGTTGTTCTCCTTGTCAGGGTTATAATCAGCTACGTGTGGATTGTTTGCTTTGGCATATCTTTTTGATACCATACTTATGCCACCTCGCATTACTTTTTCTACAAACAAGTGCATGTCAATGTCTGTCAAAAGTTCTAGTTCTATTTTTGTTTGTTTTAGGAGTGCATCCCAGGATAATACAGGTGCTGTGTAGTAATGTAATGGATCAAGTTTGTATGCACCCATGCATGTTTGTCTAAAAGTTTGGAATACATCAGCCAGTAAAGTTACATCAGGTTTTAGGTAGAGATCATGATAGTCTCCCAATGTTTTGCAATTTAATTCTTTCCATACTTCCTGAGCATGTTCATAATCTTTAAGACTTATACCTTCATCTCTAAGACTACTATAAAACTTTTCTATGGGTGGTAGTTGTGTTTCCTCAAATCTTTCCACACTGTCAATATATTCATAAGGATAAACACCTTTTCGTAAAAGTAAATCTGTTTGTTCTCCGAACTGATTTTTGGTAGTTTAAAATCAGATTTATCCGTAGCATCAACCAATCTCTCTAGAGCCGAAGCCATAAACTGAAAGCTATCCAAGAACCTTAGTTGTCCAACGCTAAATGATATGTATTTTTCAGCATTGTTTGGGATGCATTTAATATTACCTGACATTTTATTCATTTTTTGCATTATAAGATGACTGTCATATCCTTTTAGGTTATGAAATACAACAGGTATGGGTGTTTTACCTGGCTTTATTTTTAGTTTCAGGTTACAGTTTTTGTGTGCTGCACCTCTATATTCACCTGTAAAATGACAGTGGTCTCTTACTTTACAGTTTTTACCTTTTCTTATTTTATTATTACATATCCAACATTGTGTTGCTTTTTCATGATCTTCCTCATTTTGTTGTGTCATGATTAATGGTTTTGGGTGAGGAAATATATTATTAATGTTGCTCTTCTCACATTCTTAGTGATTTAAAAACTTTTCAACAACATCTTCACCTCTGCAAATAACAGATTATTCAGCTTTGCCATCATATCTGACAACCTGGTATCCAAAACCACAAGCTTCGTGTACATTTTGAATTTCAGATTTATTTCCAAATTTGATTGATTTGATTTGATTATACTCTCAAAATCAGCATATATTGCATAAGGCACAGGCATCTGATTTTGATGATTTTTCAATTTTATGTGATTTTTACCTTCTTGTGGCATTTCTATTCTGCAAGAAATTTTGTTGCTACCATCACAGTCTTCTTTGTGTTTGGTAAGTAGTCCTTTCCACGAAAAGCCGTAAAGGCAACGATCGCAGAAGTAAGTTTGACCTGTATGTTTGTTTTGGTCATAGAGTAGTCTATTCAGATTTTTAATCCAGCAATAGTGATATTTTGTTGTTAATTTTTTTGGTTCGTCGGGATAATCATCAGGGTTATAGTTGTCATCTATAATTCCTTCTTCATTCTCTGAATCATCTTTTTCAACCTCAATGTCGTCAGATATTAAGAGCAGATTAATTCGCTCGATATCTGTTGGTTGTTCTGATATGTGATATGGAAAAACAGTTACCTTTTTATTTTTTCCTGTTATGATATATCCATAAACGTTGATAGCAAGGTTGTTTTGTTTCTCTACTTTTGGAATTTGAGAAATTGTAGTGGGAAAGTCAATACCATCCATATTCAACTTACCCATGTGTTTCTTATAACTAGATATCCTATTTGGATTATTTTTATCAGGCCACAAAGCAGACACCAATGCCCCTTCCAAGCACTTATTGTCTTCATTCTTAACATTGATTATTGCTTTCTTGTCAGCTAATACTTTAGGTAGAGAAATATATGAAGAACCTTTCAATGGTTCATACTTTGCAATATTCAAATAAAACTTAACACAGTGATCAATCTCCAATCCTGATGCTGTGTTTGTAAATCTTTCAAGGCTCTCTTGTATATATGCAGATGATTCATCGTAAAACTCATTTATTTTTTCAGAGTTTAAGATTGCATTTTGTTCGCTGTGTAATACTGCTGTAGTGTATTTTTTGGTAGCACCATCATCTTTGAATAGATTTACAGTGAGACCTAATTGAAACTTTAGTCCATTCGTCTCTGTCAGCTCTTTGCTGATTTGTTTTGTGATAATGGATTTCTTATCACGAAATAGTTTTTGAGGGTCTTTGTATCCCTCGACAGATATCTCGTATGCTTTGAAATAACCACATATTGGATTGTCAACCAGTTTTAATTCTGAAGTAGATTTTCTATCTTTAAAAACCTGTTTTAGTTCATTTATAACATTTTCTCGTAATTTAGCTTATTTCTGCTTTTGTTCATTTATAACATTTTCTTGTAATTTATCATATTTCTGCTTTTCTCGTTTACGTTGTTTTTTAGCACGTCGTCTCTTTTGGTAATATTCAAATGATTGATTAACCTCTTTTGGAGTTTCCTTTGGAACTTCTTTAAGAGCATCTGCCATCTTTCTAAGCTGATCATCATTAATTATTCCTTCCCGGTGTAATTGTAAAATGTATTTCACGTCTTCAGTACTCATTTTTGTAATATATATAATATAATTTTTTCTTCTTAATATAAAAAAATATTTATTGTAACAAGAAAAAGAAAATGGAAAACATTTGCCAATTTCTCAAAGTTGGATGTCACGAGCCTTGTAAAAATAAAACAACAACAAATTCAAACTATTGCAGTATACATAAATATAGAGTAAAGCAAAGTAAAGTTTTACCGTGTCTAAAATGTGAAAAAGGTACAAGTGCAAAATATCAAATATGTGTTGGTTGTGGTGCTCATATAGTTAGATTAAAACATAGAGACTTGGAAGTAGTAAAACCATATAATGGTGTATGTATTAGACTGAGAGAGATAGAAATTTGATGTGGGGGGATCAATTTATATGATTCTGTCCTCAAAAATCATATTTTGTTGATTTCGTGTTTATTCGTTGATTTGGGTGTAAATTTAGTAACAAATCAACTTTTATTAAAAAATCTCAGAATATATCTCGAACCCAGCTTATTTCAGCACCTTGTGGTAGGAGTTTTTATATATATGTATTTGGGATCGTTCTGCTGTAATTTGAGGCAAAACAAAGTGAAGCCGAAAAATTACGGCAGAACACCCAAAAGACATATATATCCTATTAATGCTGCTTGTTGGTTAGAGAATAGTTCATGGCGGGGATTTCTTTATTTACACTGTCCCGTTTTATTGGGTTGACAGTAGGATATGTATGAGGTCTGGTGCACCCTAGATCCCCCAGTGGCCTTGTTTGCCACCGACCGTTTCTAAGGCGGTAGCCCTATTATCAACCCTTTTGTGTTTTTGATGTCTTATTTGGCCTCTTATTCATCTTATTCATCTTTAAATGTGTTCTGTGTGTGTTTGTGTGTGTTTGTGGTTGACTGTAGTCCTTGAATGCTGCTTTTCCTGTTCGAGTTTTATATCTATATTTCATTTTGCAACGCGATGTATGTTTCGTATTTGACACATTCACAGATCTTCACTATGCGTATCTCCTTGATTCTGCGATGAACAGACATTTTGTGGACCTTATATTGACGTTTACATAAATCCTGAAGGGGATATTAACGTTTATTGTTGGTCTAACCTAATCTTGTCTTGTCATGCCCTTAACGTTTTAGTTTCTTGTTGTTCTGGCTTCTGCCAAGTTATTGAGTACTTGATTTGTGGTTTTGTAGACCTTTGATAATTTATATCTATAATTTTATGTATATTATCATCTTTACATATATGGCATATTAATACTGCCTTGTCTATTAGAGGTACAGTTTGTAACTCACGTCACCATAGAAGGTTGTATAACCTGGCGGGGATATCTTTATTTACACTGTCCCGTATTATTGGAATGATACATGCATATAATAGTGTAAGAGTGAGGTTTGGTGCACCTGGTGGTAATGAGGTTTTATTGGACTTTATAGATCTAGAGATCTATAGTCACCATTAACGTTTGTGACGTCATTTTGACGTGACGTCCGGCGAGCAACGTTCTAACGTCGTTGCCAATGACGTCGCCGTGTTTTGTGAGGGAAACATTATGCACGCTTCCACAAATAATCATATTTCTACACATAAACAGTGTTGACTATGTATCGAAGTTTCCCATCGTTTCAGTATTATCTGATCACCACCTGGTATAAACCCCCAGCGGCCTTGTTTACCACTGAACGTTCCAAGGCGGTAGCCCTATTGTCAACCCTTTTATGTTTGTGATGTCATATCTTGCCTTTTATTCATCTTTGTATTTATTTTTTTCTGTGCTTATTTTGGTTTGGCCGTGGTCCTTAAAGCTACATTTTGACTTTGATATCTATATATATTTTTTTTATGTGGTAATCATTGTCGCAGAAGAGTTTTTAACATACTGCTATCATTTGTTAAAGCAGATCAGCGTTACAATAATACACATGTTCGTGTTTGCGTATGTTCACGCATCAATTCAATCGAAACGTTTACCAATACTTTGTTCTTTCTAGCCCTTCGGCTACTTGTAGGAAAACCGTTGAAACGAGGGAAAATGAGAAAAATGATCCTTCCTTTAGAAATCACAGCACCCAAACGCAATGGCCCCGTAGATGCGCACTGTACCACAAACAAAGAGCAAATTAACTATACAATGAAAAAGAATAAGTCTACATCACATAGCTCTATCAAATTTTGATCATTCTTATAAACTCAGATAGTAAACCATGTGTTGACTATGTGTTATCTGTTTATTTACATATACTAAAAATAAGAATATATCGCCCTTTCATTTTGTTCAATAAAACATTTCGATCATTTATTTTCTTCTAAAATGTACCATAATTGTGCTCAATATATCCCTGCATTGATAGCTGAAAGCTACATATCAATCCTGAAAAAAGTACTTTTTCTCAGCTGTGATTTTCGCAAAAATCACTATGCGACTGAAGATTGAAACAGTACTTTAACAGAAGGTTAGGAATTCCATCAATGAATTGTATATATATTATTTCAATCTGTTGGAAGTTGGAAGATAATTAACGACATCCTCAGCACCTGCTTTAAATAAGGTTACCATATTCCTGGGAAGGAAGCCGGCCTTGAACTTCAATTAACATCATGGGCTATCCCCAGTATGGATGTTGGAAGATAATTATTAACATCATCCTTAGAATCTGCATTACATAATGTTTTATTATTTGCAATTTTTCCATACGAACCCGACCTTCAGCTTCAATTAACACCAATGTATCTTGCAAATGACTATCACTAATAAGGTTAACATTTCATTTATTTTGATTTAAACATATTTTATTGCCAATATATAATCGCAAAAGGGTTAGGCTACAAGTTCTTACAACATTAGTTAATGCCCTTCCCGACAAAATAGTATACACACAAAGTTAGACAATTACATAGATAAATATATATAACTTGCACATAATATCATGATTAGAGAAAAGGTAGTGAGAAAGAAAAACTAGGAACTAGTGAAGAAAAAAGGAAAAAAGAAGAAGTATAGATATTTGTGTCAAGTTCGAAATTTATTGAATGAAGCTGAAATAAACATGGCGCCATTGCTGTCATTTACTATGATTATTATTTTCCAGTATTTTCACAAGAAAACTATTGAAACTTGGAAACAAGAAACACTTCAATATCAATATCGATATTAATGCCCACTTTGCAAAATGATCAATTTGATTGCGCTACCGACTGCGCAATTAAAGTAGGGGACTAGGGGTGAGTGGTATTTGTTATTGCATTTTCATTGATATCGTTATTGTGCAGTGATACATTTCCATGACAATGGATATAAATGGAAAAAATGATGAAACCATTTTTTTCTGTTGTCACCTGGTCTATTCCGACTTGACCTTCACCTTGTTAGTAAAACATTGTGTGAGCGTCTGGAGAAAAACCTAATAAAGGACATTTCGTTCTGTTTTCGGTAGCTGTTACAGTGATTCAAGACACGTATAAATAACCTAAAGTTATGCAAATTGTTCACATCTAAGACCTGTAATTCGACTGAGAACCGATGCCTATATGTATAATTAGTATAAGGGACGAGCGTTCCAACCTTTAATATAAACATTCAAAATATAAAGCTTTTTTTTTTCGCGGCTATTTGTAGTGGAACTATCTTAATTTGACCACACAACATAAATTTAGTGGGGGGTGGGTGGGTCCCACTATGATACGGTTGCCTGTGCGAAATTTAGCCCAGAACTTCGATTTCGACTACATGTTTTCACCTTCGACTAATCTGTAAAAAGCATGAACGTCAGAGGCTTCTATAGAGGTACAACTCGCGTATTCTCATCGAATTCCTTTTGCATACACATAGGGCGCTCGGGAACAATTTGATTAATATCCAAATGCAACACTCGGATAAACACAGATATGTCTAATTAATAAATTGCATTAATTAGCATTGCTTATTGTTACAACTTTTGTGACTAAAAAGTGTTCGATTGATTCTGTTAAATTTTTAATATGAAAACACTTTGCGTCATGGTTTATTCTTGCCAGGAGACACAAGATTACAAATATCCTGCCCATATTGCTCTCTTATAACTGCTCTAATATAATGTTTAGCTAGGGAAATGAGAGTATACCTTTCCTGTCTACTTTAAAGATGCATGACTCGGACGATATTTTACGTACTCCTTCCATTGACCTTATTTATAAACAAACAGCAATATAGATATGTCTGTAGGTGCTGTATTTACAGCCTAATGTTTCCCGAACTTCACACAGATACTTCAGCAGAAGGACTGGGAACAGTACTTTACCAATCTCAAGATGACAACAAGAAGAAAGTCATATATTATGCCAGTCGAAGCCTTTCAAGTTCAGAAAAGAATTACTCTGCATTTAAATTGGAATATCGAGCTTGAAAATTTGCTGTAAAAGAAAAATTTTCAGATCATCTGATGGCAATCAATTTCACCGTTTTCACAGATAACAAGTCCCTGACACACGTTCTGACTTCGGCGGAGCTTGACGCGACAGGTCAAAAATAAACAGCAGCGCTTTTGACTTCGATAGTATGTACCGCCCTGGGTTAAGAAATGGAGATCCTGACAGACAATGATAAATATTTTTTAAGGATAGATTTCTAGCACAATGAAAGCTATTTGTAGCAGCATACACGTGTCTGCTTACATTGAGGCTATTCCAGCAGCACAAATAAATATCGGGGAAAGTACCAGAGTGCCCAGGACAACCATTATCTCAGATAGAGATGAGAGAAATAAGGAAACAACAAAGAGAGGATCCTTTAATAAGAAAGTGGGTCAGAGCAACAATAGACAGGCAATTACAAGACCAGAAGAACCATTTTACCAGAGTGGATCAGAAATAAAAGAAGATATCTTGATTCGAAGTATCTTGTACATAGTGATAACTGATAGGGACGAACAAGTTCAACAGTTGGGTTTACCGAGCGTGTACATAAGAACAGCACTAGAAGGACTACACAACGATATAGGTCATCCTGGTAGAGATCGAACATTATCTCTTATCCAGGAAGATTTTTGTTGGCCAGGTATCACAGATGACGTTGATAGTTGAATATCTCGATGCGATCGTTATCTGCGAAGGAAACTTCAACACATATTCGAGCACCAATGGTTAATATTGTGACAACATGTCCTAATGAATTAGTGTGCATGGAAATTTTATCTATAGAGCAATCTAAGGGTGGAGTTGGAAACATATTATTGATTACAGACCACTTGTCAAAATATGCTTTAGCCATACCTACAAAGAACGAAACGGCTAAAGCTGCAGCATATGATCTGTTTGAACTACGGAATTCCAACCAAACTTCATTCTGATCAAGGAGCTAATTTCGAGTTAGGGATTATTAAGGAATTGTGTCAGCTTACTGGAATGCAGAAATACAGAACAACAGCCAACCATCCGATGGGCAACGGAGTGCCTGGGCGATACAACCTACACCTTTTGAATATGTTAGGAACATTAGAACCTGAAAAAAAGACAGACTGGAATATATACCTACTGACATTAGTTTATGCCTACAATTGCATCAAACATGAAATCGAATTGAATTGATGCTTGGCAGAAAGCCGAAACTACCAGAGGCGGATATAAATGATAGTCGCACAGACAATCTAACGGAAAAAAATATCTCATCTGATGGGACGGGAATACAGGAGATACCGTCTGAGGAAACAGAAGCTAAAGAAATACAATCTGAGGCAACGGAAGCTAAAGATATACCATCTAAGAAAAAGAGTTACCATCTGATGAAACAGCAGGTAAAGAGATAGCATCCGATGAAACAACAGATAAAGAGATAGCATCTGATTATACAGAAACAAACGGATTAGACATAGAAGAAGATGTCGTAGACATAAAGGATATCGGACAAGTTAGATGAAAGGAAGCAGAGCATTTAGCAAATGGCTTAGACCATAGAGCACTGACACCATCAACACCAAGGAGATCACACAGAGAAAGGAGACAACCTGTATGGTTTGTTACCTATCATATCAATCAAATAGTTCATAGGCCAGTGGACAGCAAGCTGCAAGAATTAGACACCTTGCTAAATTTAGGAGTTTTGGATTCGTTGAATTTAGATATCACACAATCATAGGATACTGAAGGCAGTGATGGAGTGTTTTTGATGACTATCAAAGGTCTCACTACAGAATTACCTCCCTTGGCCATGACGGTAGGAAGATTCCTACACCGTAAAAAACTAGGGCTGTGTTAATCGGTTTGCTCTCAACTTGGAAATGTGCAATCATTCTCTTATTTCTGCCTTCAGGTGACAAGATTGGAACATGTTCATCACTTCTGCCAAGTTTGGATGCCACTGGAAGATTTTCGAGGAAGATATGATAATTTGAAAATGGGTAGGAATACAGTTGAATTATCAGTGAAAAGGAGCTAGTTTTGAGGTGTGCTGAAAAAGACTGGAATTTAAAAAAAAATAATCTGGTCAACTTTTGATTTTATTTTGGATATTCTGAGCTTCAGAGGAAGGTTTGCAGATTGAGGGGAGATTTAAAGACCAATGGACATTTTATAGTATGTTTGCAGTGGTCCACAAGTGACCGTTTCTACATATATTATATAGTGTTGATTAATTCACTAGTGAGACGTACAGGAGATGAGTTTTTATTATGAAATGCCTTCACGATTGGAAGAGTTCTGTATACTATGGAAATGAGTATTACAACATAAAATCATATGATTTATAACGATTTAAGTGGATTTATGTGTGTAGCAGACGCATTTAGATACAAAGATTAGTAGTTGTCGTTCTTGATTGTTCAAGCTCTTTTCTTTGTAATCAAATCCTGTGAGAGGAATGACGTCACATTTTGCCAGAGTTGTTTGACATCTACCATGGACAGGCAATATACAAGAAGATATTTAGCGGTTCTGTAATTTCTCTGGAATGTTAACTTTCGTTTAAATGAGTGTTGTGGCTGAAATGAATAATGATTGATTCATTCGTTCTGCATTTTTACTTTTTCCTCACGCTGAATGGTGTCCTGATTGTGACGGTCAATATGTCAGTTTATTACCATTTTGCATGACTCTTTGTTCTCATCACCTTTCCACCCGCACCACTGAGAGAGATTGACGGACGATTAGTACAGAGTCTTGAGTGTTTAGAGTTAGGGCTTCGTTTCTATAGAATAGTAAGTCCGCTTGTAAAATATATATATATATATTGTTGTTTTCTTGAGCGGCCATGTTTTTATAAAGCAGAATGTTAGGAACGAATGTTGTAGCTATGTATACTTTAATAGATAATTAACACATTTGAATAACTATTATAATAATGTGTACTACATTGTGTGTATTGATGTATATTTGATTAGAGGACAGAGTAACACTATTTTATTATATTCCATTCTATTATGTTTATGTTAAACTCATTATCAAGATATTGAGTGTGATTACACTGTTTATTTACAGAGCCTATAACGTTCTGGATACCGATAATCTGTAAAACGTCTGCTACACCATAGGAAAGAATATATAGAGGATCTTAAACGAGTTCCCATTTAATATAAGATATATGAAACGAGTTATGAACTATAATTCATAACGAGTTTCATAAATCTTATATGAAATGGGAAAGAGTTTAAGAACCTTTTTATCACATAAAATTGCAATTAAAATATTCAAAAATAATTCAGGTGTACATAGAACCGCCACGACGTCAAACACACTTTAGCGCCAAAACGTCATAAAATAAGTGACGTCGTAACGTCGCGTCTCACACATAACGTTGCGTATAAAATAGTTCGTGTTTTACCTTTTTACAAAATAGCAGTTTACGCCAACCTTTTAACAAACCAACAACAATGTTTTGTATAACGTGCATTATTTTTATAAGCTGTCACAAATGACAAGTTTATGACTCAGATCTGGGTGAATTTAAAATAAATACAATAGTTTCAGTTAATAAACTTGCGTAGTGTTACAGGTTTAACTCAACCAATCAAAATCGTTCCAGGTTGTATTACACGTGTGTCATACAATGGAATATTAAATGAGTGTTCGACACTGCTAACAAGGGACGTTATGTGATAAATATATATATGGAACGAACTCTTCGTCGTTTTATTCTGTTTACCCCGAAACCACGTATGATTACACTAGCTCAGTGGTTAGATCTCTAAATGTCGGTTCCCAATAAAGGCGAAATATATTGGGAACATGTTTGTAATGGGTATTTTAGTGGTTGAGCTTCACCTCAGTTTTAAGCCTCATCCGAAGCGAAGGATGGTCAGGTGAGACATACCTTGTAAGTATTTAGATATTAAAATTCTTCCTTAATAGAATAGTACGCACGATGCATGAAGAATTCGCCGAAGTGCTAACCTTCACCCCGCTGCGTTTCCTAGTGCTGCCCGTGTACATCGTCACTTTTTCTCAGCTCAGCAATAAAGAGCACTCATGTTAATGACTGATTTATTACAGCCACTTGCCTTTTGATTAGTTAGGTATTCATACTGTTTTTTCTATGTAATAAATTTTAAAGAGGTTGGCCTTACAAAAATAGCATGCTACGCATTTTCATATTGCATCGAGAATAGCTTGTCATTTATAGTACGAATTTAAATACATAATTATAACGCATTTTTCGGATCTCTGAAACGTTTCAAATTTTTTTACATTAGTAATAGATGATATCGAAATAATTCATAAAATAAACAAGATATGGCACACTGATATAGGAGGAATTAATATTTTACGACTCTTGTGCTATTGTTCAAATAGTGTACTTACGACGCAATCCATTAGTGAAAGCAATATATTGATCCAGGTTAGAATTATTGTATTGCACCTCAACCTCGGAGTATTTACTAATTCTACCTCGAAGTATTTACTAATTCTACCCGAAAGTGGTTTTAAAAAGGTGATTCAGTGCACCTAACGGGCAAGTACAGTATTTTTTTGTGGAGCACATTTTTATGGAGCGCTGTGGTCTAGTGGTAGAACGTTGGACGCACGATCCAAAAGTCATGGGTTCGATTCCCGCCATTGCCATATGCGTTGTGTCCCTGAGCAAGACACTTTATCTGCATTGCTTAGTACTGGTTCTACCCAGGAAGACATCGAGAGTGATTCAAATAAGTTCAAATAGCTTTCGTTACAATCGATGCAAAATAAACCTTTAAACTACTACGTACAGTATACCCGGATATCTTTAGCTACTACGCGGCTTCGAATTCAACTCCGTCCTATTGTTATAAGTAATTATATACTCCATTCTTCTGCTCGCCACTGAAAAGTGCACATCTCTAAAGCCGACTTTGTAACTGGTCAAGATCTATGGATCTTTTTCGCACCGTCCGACAAAACTGTTTTGAAAATTGTTTTTTGTTTTCCATAACGTTTTAGCTTTCGGTGAACACAAGTAAAAATGTATATTTTATGTGCATCTCAGTATATATAGAACGTAGCCTAATGCCATACTCAAGAAGTTTTATCCCCTTCAAAATATTTTGTCGCACAACTTGTTATCTTTACGTGAATAATATTGAACGAATGTATATACTTTCGCAGTGATTGCCCAATCCGAAACGCCTAGGTTTCCGTAAACGTAACAGTTACGCAGTTCCGTTTTTGCCGATGCAGATCATTATGTATCGGGGCTTATACGGAGAGCTACTGACTGATTAATTTATCTTGATAATGCATTCTGTCCATCAGAGCAAATGATATTCCATATAATGTTATGTCGCATTGTTGAATCCAATACAAATATGGGTAATTCAGTTATTTCAAACATTACCTTAAAGGCAATTAACCGCTTTCCGATCGAACTTTCTCTTTTGTCAAATGCCATAGTTCTTCGTCACCAATTCATGCCATTCAGTAGTTTTTGCTACACAAAGAATGGCTTATGACGTCATACACGATATATATATATATGTGTGTGTGTGTGTGTGTGTGTGTGTGTGTGTGTGAATAGGAGCATATGTATAGTTATAGCACTCAGCATGCTTTATTTAACCTGGAAGATTTAACACATTCGCTTTCTTTAATTTTTCTCAATTCTGCAAATTATTTCTATCCGTTTTAATCATATTTCACGTCTACAGCTCACAAATAAACATAGTAATGTATGCCAAAGCAGTTAAACTAGTCGTATATTATAGTTAGGACGAATAGACCAACAACTATCAAGAACAAGATACATGTCGATCTGGTCCAACCACAACACAACTACTCCGTCGATTTCCGTAACACTCGGTATTTATTGGTTATGGAAATAGTCTTCTTAGTGTCAAAGAAACTGCGGGCGGCAAAAGAAAGTTCGTAAATGATACCACACATGATCGTATTTTATGCATAGCATGTTCATATACCTTTAGTTATTATAGAAATGAATTTGCAATGAATGTCGTGCAGTTAAACTAAACTCATGGTTAACTTTTCAATATTCAAACGACGATTCTGTTTACATATTGATACATTTATTAATTGGCTGACATTGGCAGTGTTGGTTGACGTCAGTAAAGCTGAAAATGTCGTAATTATTTCCTAAGTTTTTCTTTATACTCGTAGTTGCTATCTCAGGAACAGATTTAAATATGTTGAGAAAATGCATTTTATTAAAACAATTTCTGCGATAGTGTCGATTCTTACGGATGGCGTGAAGTGTACCGTACTGGTTCTAAAAAAAAAAGTATGATAATGGACCTTTGGAAACGGCCGAGCACGACACATACGAAATATCTAAAGTGGATGGTCTGCCTCCACCAAAAATAAATCGAAGGTAATGTATTACCTTACATGTTTTGAAAATGACGTAAAGCACCATACAAACACACTGCGATAGAATTATGAATTAATTAATCACTTTGTGTCATTATTTCAACAAAAACGTGTGTAAATTGTTTCATCGTAAAATGTAACAAGGTATTTAATTTAAATGATTTGTTGGAAATTAAATTATTTTGTTTAAGAATATTGATCGAAATTCTGTGGTATTTGTTTTTCCTGTGGCGGTAGCAAGCCTTATATCTACTTCATATACTATCGCAATTCTATTGCAATTATTTTCACTGTTGAGGTAGCAAGCCATATAGGTCTCACACCACACTTCGATTTTACTGTATTGGCCATAGGCAGTAAAGTCCAATTTTCCATTCTGAATGAAACATTTACAGTCTAAAAGTATTTTTTGTGGTAAATACATTTACTGCTGCTCATAAAAATCCACAAAATCAGGTACATAGCCCACTTTTTTTTTAATGTGAGTGGTGTCGGGCACGGTACTCTTTTCCTAGGCAAGGCACCTAAATTCATACGCATTTTGAGCACCCACAAATGTGTCACATTTTGTTGTCAGTGTCGTCCAATCGCTGTTAATCCAATCTCACACTGTTGTTCTCTCACCTGCAACAGCAAAAAAGATATTCACGGGCAATTATTAAAAATATCTCAAACCGAAGAACACACCCCTACTTTTTATGGTTTAAGAATCATCGTACAGTCACATGCAAGGGAGCTAACTGTGAGACCTATACCTACTGCATATACCAATAAAACAAAAAGATAATACCCAAGCAAAATAAAATACATAAGGAACAATACAACCATACACAAAGGTAAAACAACAATACACAAATAAAACAAAAGTACATAAGCTAAGCAACAATAAACAAAATACTTTCCAGCAATCAGTCCAAAGCAAAATTGGTTCAAATTTAAATGACATTTGATATGTGTATGAGGTTTTGTATTGCTGGCCAATACGTTCCAGTAATATGATACTCCCAAAATAAATGCTCCGTAGATTTGATGTTTTATACTACACGAAGATTTGTGTTAATAAGTTTAAATGTTTGCAAAATTGTGTTTGTAGAAAGACTTCTCGTTATATTTATAAGTATTATATATTGATATTGAAAGGTTCTAAATGGTGTGCCAATTAAACAAAGGATTGTACTCAAGTTTGTAAAAGCTTCGTACCATTTAAACAAAACCGATATTTTTCTTGTTATATACAAATGCTTCTTTTCGATTCTAAAATCAATCTGTTTTGGGCGATCAAAGACTCCGAAGAAGTCCCTGCTAAGTTACGGTGTAAGCATTGCCATGCCGCTGCTATAATCATCTATGGAATTTTCCACTCTATACAAAACTCTACCACATAACCTGATCAAAGATATATTGATTTAGGTTGTACAGAAGACATTTGCTACTTTCCTGTCTTGAAAACAATATCGGGGCTTTCTTTACAAACGCCCCTAATGATAAAAAGAGTATGAAAGTACATGTTTGTATAGCGTTTCCTTTTCTTTTCGATAACCTCATTAAATACGGTAAACGCGTTTACCACTACACAGGCAATCTTGCCACATATGAAAATCATATGATTCTCATATGATTTTCATATGAAAGGTTTCATATGAGAATCAACAAAAAGGAGCCACATATGATTTTCATATGAAACCTTTCATATGATTTTCATATGAGAATCATATGATTTTCATATGAAAGGAGTTCCATATGATTTTCATATGAAATGCATATGATTTTCATATGAATTTCATATGATCTTCATATGAGAATCATATGAAGCTCCTTTCATATGAAAATCATATGTAAAGTATCATATGAGAATCACATGAAGCTCCTTTCATATGAAAATCATATGTAAATTATCATATGAGAATCACATGAAGCTCCTTTCATATGAAAATCATATGTAAGGTATCATATGAAAAGCATATGAAAGGAGCTGCATATGAAATTTATATGCTTTTAAATATCCCATGAAACCTAAAAACTTTCAAAATACACTTAACAATCTGTGTTTTTAATGAATGTTACATTAATAGGTATTTTGTTCTGTCTTTCTTAAAAGCCAATCTGAAAGACATTTTGATAGTTCATTCAATTTAAAAATGTCTAGGTCTTCACACAGATTTAAAGGGACACATGGCAATCTTGAGTTTTAGTCAAACATTAAAATTTGCTCCTCAATTTACTTATCCTGCGTCATTTTGACTTTAAAACTGCTTGCATATGATTAAATAAAAACTTGAAATTTCAATTATCTTCATTATTTCACCAATTTTTTAAATATATTATTGATGCACTATTATAAAAAGTTAGTAATATGTAAAAATAATTTGCTTTGAACTATTCTAACAATTACTATTAATGATTGAACAAATGCAAGCGAAGAGAAAAACTAACGGGACGCCGTGAGTTTTTAAAAAATCAAGATTGCCGTGTGTCCCTTTAAAGGTGCATTTTCAAGTTATCACTTCCAGAAGTATCCTATTTGGTCACTCAGTGATCCCAATCTTGTCTGTTTTTGGTGGTATATAATGTTTCCATGCTCATTGATCTTTGACAAGTTCTTGCAGTGCACTGTATGCTATATCCATTCATGTTTGATGTATTTAAAGGATCTAGAGGAATCTACTAGATAGCATAAGATTGATAGCATAAGAGTAAAGTTATTCTGTATTTTCGATTTCTCACACGCATTGGTAGTAGCTCTAAATAACCAAATACAGTTTATTTAGCTGATGTCTATAAATGGGACATCCTTTTATGATAAAGGTAAAAGAACAAAAAAAATGACTTCATTTATATACATAGTAATGCATTTAGATCATGTTTTAAAGGGTCACACGGCAATCTTGACTATTTCAAAATTCGAGGCGTCTTGTTTTATATACGAGGGAAGATTCAAAATTACGTAGACATTTGCTATAAAATCTTCATTATTAAATAGTTAACAGCAAAATAATGACGTCAACTAAATTAACATTTTAAAATATAACCTAAACTGCGTCATCGCTATTATGTTAATATATTTACCGAAAGGATAAATAAACACTATTTTAAAATTTATTAAGATTTTTTTTTTTTTCAATTTACATTTTTGAATTTCTAGTTAATGTCTGGATCAATATCTCCCCTAGCCTGCTCTAAACGTCCTTGACATATCAGGTCTCAAAACCACAGAATGATCTGAAAAGAGTAAATATAAAATTGTTTTAAGTGCAAGAACAAATAATAACATACATACTAGAACTATCACTGAAGTAGATGAATAAGTCAAACAAAGGGTCATACTTCTGCAATAAATTAAGTAATCAACGTGTGATGTAGATGGACTTTAGGACATCATTTGTAAAGTGTATATGAGAGAGCATACATTGCGAATTATAGTATGCAGGGCTTTTTTTTGGGCTGTTTATATAGCCGTTATTGGGTCATATTCCCAATGACAAAACATATCTTTTTTTCCCAATTTTGAGAAGAAAATTCCCAATTGAAAGAAGAAAAAGAAAGAACACTGAAAAGTAGCAAAAATGTGACAAGTATTGAATATGGCATGTTTTTAAATGCCTCTGTTGATTTTGTTGTACTGTAAACAGTATGAAAGATACAATTAGGAAATAAAAGTTTGACTGTTTTGTTTCCCAATTTTATGAAAAATCACGCTAAAATTCCCAATGTTGAGGGTATGGGTTTAATATGTTCCCAAAATGTTGAAAAAAGCACTGCATGTATTTGAAGTAGTATACATTATTTTGTATAATATATATAAATGACCGGTCAATTATTTTGACTACCGGTATATGACGGCTTATAATAAAGTAGTTGAATGGCTTACCATAGTAGAACTATTTGCCTCCACTGCATGAAAAGATTGTGTGAACTATTGCCCACGACCGAAGGTAGGTGGACTTAAAAGATCACCAAGGGATCTCTACTTTTGGCCTTGGGTAATAGTTCACATGATCTCAATATAACTCGGGCAAAAATAACCAATGTCACAAGTAGTACCTTAAATGATTTAACCCTCAGAACTTTATTTTTCAATGATGAAAAAGTGTCTGTACTTTACCATAATACCTTAAAACCGAAGAGAAATATTGTGAATATTGCCAATGATTAAACCCACCTAGTATCATGTTGTACTGGATTCCTGTAATACGTCTTGCGTAATAATCTATTCCACACTTCCCTTGACACACCACCTCTGTGATTTCAAATAAGCCTGAAACATAGATACACTTCATCTTGTAACCTCTAACCTTTATTATTTATGGTTGGGGTTTTCTAATCCAAACGATTAGTGTCAGAGGCGGGGTAGATACTAAAGATCACCAACCTCAACAGTCTTTTACTTGACCTTTTTGTCAAATGTTCGTGCATTTAAAAGGACTTTTATTTTATTTGTATCCTGCCTTATTAAATGAGCAACACTAGTAAACTTATTTATGTACACAATATACTTCTTTCAGGTATTACACGCATAGTTTTTCATAACAATATATAGGGATCACATGTACGATCTCGGCTGTCACAAAAACATAATGGCTGTAACTTTTTCATTTCCTCATATAATTTTCTCAATCTTTCTATGTGACCTTTGCAGTATATAAAGGTCAAAATCATAGCTCAGGTCAGTTTGATTAAAACAGGTTCAGCAATAAAAGTGAACTAGTAGTAAGTGACAAATGCCCCAGAAAAATGTATTTGTCCTCCAAGTGAAATCTTGAACTTTGAGGTACTGGCTCGATTATTGGACACAACACACCTTCTCATTGTATAAAGTATATGTGTGTTAAGTTTCATGCAATTCCCTTTAGTACTTTCAAATATTAAAACTCCCTACCACGGCATAATCAAAAATAACATTTAATGTGAATATCAAGGTCAGAAACTTTTAATCTAAAATTACCTGGTGGCACATTACTGTACTTGGTAAGTTGGTATCCAAACAAGGTTGAATGTACCCAAACAAAGTTTTATGGGGCACCCTCATCATCCATACTGTACACATTTTCTGAAAGTAAAATTGGTGCCTATCAATACATCAGTCATGTGCAATAAATATTTAAACTATACCCTATACAGTTGTAGACAGTAACCGGTTTTTAACAGATAGATTGAGATAACATGCTAAAGCTGTTTCAGTACTTAAAGGCCAAACAAAAATACACTGTGTTTCCCTTAAGCTGTGAAAAAAGGGTAGGTAGGGATTTATTTTTAGAATCTCTGCCGAGTAGCAAAAATAAATTAAGATAAACCGATAATTATTAATAATAACTTTGTTTAAAAAACAATAACCACCAAATATGTTAGTTAAATTGTGTTTTAGGTCATTTTCACCACATTTTAGGCTATATAATAGACTGGTCGATGTTGAGTTGTGAAGACAGACCACCCACTTTTTCCACGGTGGGGGTGGGGGTGAACCATTACTGTATACCTCCCGTATACATATTAGAATTGACACTAAATAATATGAACCAGAAAACATTAATTTAATCTAAATTTGGAAAAGATCATTATGTCCTTTCTGCCCCAACATGTAACCGGTCCAAGTCCTATACGGAATAGGCGGAACCATCTGGGTATTTAATAAGGAAAAAAAATACCTGTGTTTCTGTTTGCTCGACCGACCCTATTTTTAAGGGGCCTACCCTAAAACATTTTATGCAAAAAACTTTAAGAAAAAAAAAATGTTCTGAACAATGAGGCATAAAAAAAAGGTGTTGTTTCCGCTAACCCGACCGAAAATATTAAAAAAAATATTAAAATTTGTTTTTAAAAAAATTAAAAATAAATAAATAATACTAACAAGTTGAACCAATGTTTCTTATGGAGATAAAAAATAAAAAAATATTCCTCCAGTGAGATTTGAACTCACGACCTCTGGGGTTTCCACTGTACATTACCAAATATTGAAAAAGGGCCATAACCATGTAATATCTAGGTATTAATACCTTCCCCAGTACTTTTTATCATATTAAAAAAAAAAATCATTAGCAAAAATAGGGTCATTAATAATAAAAAAAATTTAAAAAATGCCTACCTACCTAACTTATTTTTTTTTAATCCGTTAGCGGAAACAAACCTTTTTTTTTTTTGGCCTGATTTGTCACAATATATCGAGGTAAACTGACATCACAGAGAAACTTAATATCATCAACTTGTATGGGGTTTATGAGCTAAATACATGTAGAATCTCACAATATCTTGTTCCAAAAAAAAACAAAGAAAAAAGAAAATGCCTAACGACCTACCCTATTTTTTTAGAGCATGCAATAGGAAACACATCTATTTTTTTTTTTTGCCTAAGCAAAAAAACGAATGCATGTACTTACTAAACGTCAGTTTCTGGTGAACCCAAAATATTGAAACTGGGTCTCCAACTCTGTATAGTGTAGTAATGCTCCAGCTGAAGCTCCATTTTGCACGGAGTCTTTGGCCAACCCACAGAACACACTTGCAATAGCAAAGGCCCAACATACTGAAAGTAGAAATGTGATGTGAGCAAGAAAGTTTTTTAAATAAAAAAAATATATAGAGAGGATCTTACATGAGTGCTCATTCATTATTGAATTTATTAAACGAGTTGGCAAAATGATATAATGCGAGGCTCTTGAATGTTAGATTCTATTTATCACATAACTTATAAGTCCCATTACGTCAACATACTCCAAATGGGAGATTTTTTTATGATATTTTTTTTTCAAGTTACTCCCGGGAGTAAGGGAGTATGCCACGCTACGCCCCTGGAACTTATATGTAGAAAACTAATGACACATCGCGATATTTAAAGAATCAAGACTACTGTATGACACTTTACACGACCATAATAATGTCATAATTTACAAATATTATTGCTTAACATTTCATATGATTCTCATATGAGAATCATATGATTATCATATGAACTAAATTGTATATGATATTCATATGATAATTGTTCCATATGATTGTCATATGATACCTTTCATATGATTTTCATATGAAATGTTTCATATGAGAATCATATGAAACAATTTTCATATGATTCTCATATGATTTTCATATGAATTTCATATGAATATCCTTTCATATGAGTTTCATATGTGGCAAGTTTGCCTATGTAGGTTGTTGGTATTCATATGAATACTAACTGTGCGCCACTTGACGTGTATTTATTTTTATACTGTTATGAAAGAGATTTCATGTTGAGTTTGTCGCCTGCTAGCCAGAGAGTCATTATTGATGCGTTTAATAATATATCTCGGTATCTGAATGACATACTCTATATTGATAATCCGCTCTTTGCTCAAATGGTCACTAATATTTATCCAACAGAGCTCACGTTAGAGCGATAAAGCCAACAGATCGGATACAATAGTAGCATTCCTCTATCTTTATCTCTCGATTTCAAGTGATTTCATACAGTACCAAAATCTATGATAAGAGAGATGACTTTTACTTTGACATACCTCGTGCTACATCATACGGGATCAATATCTCCCAGCTAATTCGTTTTGCGTGTAACGATTTCAATTATCGAAATCAAGTTATTACAATTAAACTGCTTCTGCAAAGTTTTCGTTATATATTTCTCAAAGTTCCTGCTGGAAAAGTACAACACCAATCTAAAACCATTTTTACGACTACGAATATCACAACCGATATTCTATGGAGATGTGATCAATCAATGTGATTTAAAGGGGTCTGACGGATTTCTTGACCACTATACAAAATTATTCAGGAAATTCGTCAGAAAAGGAAACAAACCTTTAGTTTTACAGCGCACTTCATGTTTGGTGACTGGCCTCTGTACAATCAGTCAGCACGCTTCATTTTTCTCTTTTACACTTTTCATCACTCTGTAAAAGTATGATGATATTGCGTTTGGGTGCTCTATAGAACCATTTTCCTCATTCCTTTATATTTGTATTGCGTTTTGCTTTCTTACATACGAGAGGTGATTCAAAAATGTTTAGTTTTTTTTCTATAAAAGATTCATTATTAAATAGCTAACAATTTTAAGCAATGTATTCTTTATAGGATAGTTATTATCAGTTTCTCGTATAAAGGCGGTGTATACGTCATAGTAACCCATTATCGCAATATCGAGGCAGTCCGAAATAAGATTAAAGTGTGTTTTTTTAAACATAAATTCAAATTTCAAATACCTATTATTTCAAATTTGGAAATCGCCGAACACGATAAATACAAGAAATATTGCAGTCTTGGTATTGATTGAGACTGTTCATGAACGGTAGTGAATAAAATGCTTGCTACCGTTCACGCCCTCTAGCCGCGAGTTGAGCAGAACTCTATATTTAAACCCCGAAGATGGTAACCTAACCCAAAACTAATGATTATAAACAAGCAAAAACCTCTGAGTGTACAATGTATTTCCAAAAATGGTACCCTTTTTGAAAGAACTATGTTACAAAATCTCCTTTGCAGCAAGTAACAGAAATGTGTTTTTTTTAATTCCAACAAATTGCTGATTATATTAACATGTTTCAATTTCAAATCTCTTGTGAATACAACAATTTTAGAAAACTAATGAAGAGGTTATTGATTTTAATTAAAAAATGATAATATCAGCATCGTCAGGGAGCAATAAATACAATTATTAATATCACCATCGTAAGGTAGCAATTATTTTCGAAATATCACCATCTCTGGGAGCAATACTTAGTTTATTATATGGCAGTTGTCATATCTTACCCATTTTCCCCCGAGAATACCATATTTGGTCGAGAGCGTTAGCTAACATAGGTCGAGGGCGAAGATGGGAGCAGATATGCACATTGCCATAACACAGTCTTATTATCACGTATTTTTTAAAGATTACAAAACACACACAGAAACAAAGAACAGCAATGTAAAAATTATTAGACTGTAACCTTATGAGGTCTTAAAATTAGTATTGTGTAGCCTAATGATATTTTCACATAACAAAAAAAGGAAAAGAACATTTGCAAGGATTATCTGGTAAATAACGCTACAAATAATTAAAATGTCTGGAGTCTTATGACTATAATAATTAGTGGAGTGTAACCGTATATGGTTTTCATTAAATATTTTCACAGCATATCAAAATGGCAAAGCAGATATACATCCATGCAGCCATTATCTGCTTAATAACTGGAAAGTGATTTCTTTACAGCCAGCACCAAACCTTGTTTGGCGGGGATATACATATGTGAAGTCTTTACTGGTTTATTCTCTTGTTGCTCTGGCTTCTGCCAAGTCATTGAGTACCTTCATTGTGGCTTTCTAGGCTATTGTTTTTTGTATTAAATTTACACGAGCATATTTGTGTTTTACTTATATTGCCTATTGATGCTGCCTTGTTGGTTAGAGATTAGATCATGGCGGGGATTTCATTATGTACACTGTCCTTTTTTAATGGGTTGACAGTAGGGTAAGTGTGAGGTTTGGTGCACGCTAGAACCGGTTTAAACCCCCATTGACCTACTTTGCCACTGTCCGTTCCAAGGCGGTAGCCCTAATGTCCACCCTTTTGTGTTTGTGATGTGATGTCGTTTGCTTTTATTATTACTTTTGCCTTCTCGTTTGTCTGTTTGCATGTTTGTTTCATTATGTGGAGTCTTGCGTAAGAGGATAGAGGATTGTATAATTATGAGGTATTAAAATTCGTAGTGTGTAACTTTAAGATTAAAAACTTAGTGGAAACTTATGTAAAAATTAGTGGATTGCACCCTTATGAAGTCTGTATAATTAGTGGAATATAACCTTATGTGGTTTTCATAATGTATTTGCACATAATACCTAAAAGGAAAAGCAAATATTCAACCATGCAACCTTTATAAATGTTGTTAAATAATGCAACGGGACGCGACACACCGTAAATTAGTGGAGCGTTACCTTATGAGGTCTTAATAGTACTAGTATGTAACTTTATGAGGTTTTCATTATGTAGGCGGCCGGAAAAAAGTTGCCACGACTGCAAATCATTAGAGTTATTACTTACTGGTCCTTTATTTATCATCACCATTACCACTAGGCTGTTCTTCTTCTGGAAAAATAAATCTTAAATCAATAAGGAATGCTTTATATTGATTGAATGATTGTGTTAAGTACTGTTATTAAACAATTTTACAATTTTATATGGCGGTAAGTTAACCTAACCATATTCCTGTATTCAAACCATTATTATTGGATTTATCTGCAAGCAAATGAGGATTTTTTCATATAAAACAGAGGTGGAAGAAGAAGGACCTTAATACAATGTCTTCAATCAAATTGTCACAGAGAAATGTGAATGGATTAGTAAATTACATGACAGATACCATGGTATATTATAATACTAACTCAAAGATTCTACAAAGGAGCAGTTTGCTTTGATTTTGACTTGTTATAATCTAGCTTATGTAGAGCCATGCACAGAAATGATTCTTAATTCCATGAGCACAATCTGTAATGAGTCCATCATCTTACATTCACTAACCTATGTTTACATGCCACGATCAAGTGAGTTTGAATGGGAACTGCACACTATTATGTTAACTGAAGGCCTTAACATAACCAACAAGAGGTCAATGACCTTGAAGTTCTACTGATAGATTTTGATAGCTTGATCAGTAATGGGAACCTGTGAAGTTTTATGGAATACGACCAACACTTTCTGAGGAGTTGTCGTCACGTCTTTTCATATTATCACTCTATCTAAAAAAAAAGGATGGTCGCTAAAAGCCATGTTTGACATAGAATCAATGAGTTTTGTTTCGGACCAACTACATGTCATGCCATTCATTAGTAAAGGTTCCAAATCAATACCACTTATGTAGTTGCTAGAGGTGTAACAATAAATCAAACTATCGATGTATTGCAATTGTTATCGTCCCAATAGCAATGCATCGATAGCAACTTGAACTATCGATTACTATCGCCAGTAGTATGCAGAACTATCAATAGTTTCAATATCTGTATATATTTCATTTAATAATCTGATTAATACTTTATTTGTGTATTTTTACATTTTCTCAGTTGTGTTTGCCTCTAATAAACATAGCCATTTCGAGAATTAAGCAGCTGATGCATGTATTCATGTATTACCTAATAGGGTAGTAGTATTGATTTGAATATAAATAATGACTGGGCTTGATGATCATAACATGATCATCAAGCCCAGTCGTTGTTCCTTAAAGTAGAATATCGCTTATGCCGGTGCTAGGAGGCGTGGGAGGTGTTGCAATTTACATTACCTCTCATGAACAGGCTCAATAAAACCGAGTCTGCTACTTCTATCTCTTGTTTGTGTTTGCTGCTTCCAATGGATCCTCTTTTCAGTATTTATTGTTAAAAAGTTTATCAAAAGAGGTTATGACCCTATCATTTTGCAACGCACAGCATGTTTAGTGGTGGACCCATTTATAGTTTGCCACTATGCTTTCTCCTCTGATTGTGCGATGAGCGGACAGATTGTGGACCATATGATGACGTCTACCTAAATCCTGAAAGCACGGCACCGTTTGATGTTTGTATTCAATCTTGGCTTGTTGTACCCTTAATGCTTTTATTCTTTTGTGTTGCTCTGGAATATTTCTGTGTGTCTTTTTGTTTGAATGTCTTCCTTGAATACTGCTTTTACTGTTCGATTTGTATATCTACCTTTTAGGACGGATACGTAAATCCTCAAAGGACGGTAGCGTTTGATGTTTGTCTTCAATTTTATTTAACTGTTTGTTCTATTGTTGCTTTGGTTCTGCCAAGTCATTGAGTACTTGCTTTATGGCTTTTAAGGCTTTTGTTTTTATATTCATGGTGGTGATGGAAAAATATTTCGAGTAGTGGATCGACCAAACACGTGTTAAAATGATATCACTGCATTTTTGAAATATGAAATTTCTTTGAGAATTATAGAGTTCCATAGTATTTCTGCGAACACATGATTATATTGCTTAATTAAAAACGGTTATATTGCATAATATGTGTACGGAACTGAACTGTGTATGGTAAAATATTGCATGCAATTGCTGCATTATCTGATAATTGACATTTTACATAGTTTTGAACACACATTTAAACTGCTTGACGGTTATGATATATCATCACAGATTAGACAAGAAGTAGGATCTGCGTGACGATAGTGTCACTTTACATGCTACTCCGACAGTGACGAAGTACATAATGCAAACCTTACTTTCCGAACATATGATACTTTAAATGCAAAGTATTATATCAAATCATTCTTTCATTATAATATATGTGTACCATATGAACATTCATAATAATAGATATTGCATACGCATTTACGTCACAAACACAAAAAGGGTTGACAGTAGAGCTACCGACTTGGACAGGTCAGTGACAAAAAGGCCGCTGGGGGTTTAGGGTGCACCAAACCTCACACTTACCCTACTGTCATCCCAATAAAACGGGACGGTGTAAATAAAGAAATCCTCGCCATAAACTATTCTCTAACCAACAAGGCAGCATTAATAGGCAATATAAGTAAAACACAAAGATGCTCGTGTATATATAAATAATAAAAAAATAGCCTGGAAAGCCACAAAGAAGGTACTCGATGACTTGGCAGAAGCCAGAGCATCACGAGAATAAACATTGAGTGCACGACAAGACAAGACTGCAGACAAACTTCAAACGTCACCGTCCTTTTGAGCTTTAGATTGACGTCATCATAGAGTCCACATCCTGTCCGGTCATCGTACCATTAAAGAGGAAAGAATACTGGCGAACTGTAAATGGGTCCACCACCAAGCATGCAGTACGTTGCAAAATGATAGGGTCATAACCTCTTTTTATAAACCTTTTAACAAGTTTAACAAAGATAGTATAAAAGTGATCATGGCCAAGAATCTTACGCAATTTGTCAATCACATCACCATAGAAGTCAGGTTGTGAAAATCCTTGTCTCAGAAGAGTTATATTTGGAAAGAAGATCAGGATTACGATAATAAAATTTTGCAAAGAATTTACGAAGTTTATGGTAACGGTATGGAATGAATGAATGGTGTTTTATGGCACGTCGGCACATACATGGGTCATATTGTGCGCAAAAACCGATGTGAAGTAGTAATTAAAAATGATGTAAACTATCTACAAATAAGGGATGATATGGTAGCAACACTGGCACTGGAGCCGCAGATATTATATAAAAAAAAAATAATGATACGATATCCCCCTATTATCTATATAACACATGGTAGACATCTTTGATATGACCAACCTCGTTTCGAAGGCTGTATCTTTGTCAAATTACAGAATTTATTCAAATCCTCTACACAGTTTGTTAGGTCCGACTCCCATTTATCACATTAAATTCACAGTTCGTTCGAAAATGCACGTTGTACGGAGAAATTTTAGTAACATCGCTGATTTCTGCCGTAACAACATTTCCTACTGATCCACACTTCCGGCTGTACTAACTTCTCGAATATGTAATTGTTTGTACAACCGAGACTTGATTAGTCTAGATCATCTGCACGATTGCTTGTTTTCAGGACAAACGTTTGTATTTACAATCAAGCGTCGAAGATGATCAAGACTAATCAAGTATCGTTTTTACAAACAGTTAAATATTCGAGAAGTTACGAATGGGTCTTTGTAACTAGTGATCCTATTGGACAATGCTTTAGTGACGTATTTTTCCCGCAAAGTGTCCGTAAAAATGTCAACACCAGTTCTTGTAAAAATAAAATAACTAAATCATGAATGCTGAACAAACTAGAGCGTATAACGCTGTCACAACGTTTTAATATGTGGCCAAGCAGGCACGGGCAAAACATTCCTGATGAAATAAATTATCAGGAAGCTGCAAAACGTCTCCGTCTCTGTTTTGAGTACAACTGGCATGGGAAGTCTGCAGTACAACGGCATTGGACTCGGAGCAACCACCGTCCACAGGTAAATAAACTGATCAATGAAATGCATAATCAACTGTTGATATTTAGTATCTCGTCTTTCGTTTGAATAGAAAATCTATATAAATCAGACGCTGTTAGTAATTATTGATAGAAGCTGTTATTATAAGTGAAACAGAGTTTGTTAATGTTCGTTGAAATACCCACCCACTGAAACTACCATGCAAATAAAAAAAAGATATAGATGCATCGAACACCCGAAAAAACCTGCCAAGGGTGATGAGGGGCGTAGGTGGTCTGGTGGTAGAGCGTCTGACTTCAGATCTTGGTAGTCTCATTTATTTAACGACGTCTGGGGTGCTTTTTTTACATACTGACATTTACAGATGCACCCGTCGGATGAAGTCGCATTATCAAAAATTGTCTTGCCGTTCGTAGTCGTTATTTTATGAACTAGTGATGCTCACCTGGTCATGTTATTTATTTAATTAAAGAGGCTATCCCGCAAATAACGACAAAATTACGCTACAAAACTATTTATCAAAACTTTTTTCAGGTATTCAGGTCATATAATAAATAATATATATGTGGTGATTTAAATTAAATATTGATTAACTGGTTCTTAAAATATCCGTAATTAAATATGCGTAAAATGAATTATGAGTTGGTAACTCTTATTTCGATGCTGCTGTTTTGGGATTTAGCCTGTAATTATTGTATCTATGTAGCTTGGATTCTCAAAATATGATAGTTAAAAATATACCTCGTCGTCAGTAGGTTTCAAAATGATGTACATGTTTTGTAAAATGTGGCTGTTGTTGGCGGGGTAGCTACTTTAAGCACGATAATTAATCTATATGGCAAAAAACAAAAACAAGATGTGTTTCCTATTGCATGCTCTCAAAAAAAATAGGGTAGTAGGTAGCATTCAAGGAGGACAGTCAACCACAAAACACAGAAACAAACATGCAAACAGACAAACAAGAAGGCAAAAGTAATAATAAAAGTAAACGACATCACAAACACAAACCTCACACTTACCCTACTGTCATCCCATTAAACAGGACAGTGTAAATAAAGAAATCCCCGTCATGATCTAATCTCTACCGAACAAGGCAGCATCAATAGGCAATATAAGTAGAACACACATATGCTCGTGTAAATATAATACAAAAAAAAACAATAGCCTAGAAAGCCACAATGAAGGTACTCAATGACTTGGCAGAAGCCAGAGCAATAAGAGAATAAACCATTAAGGTCACGACAAGAAAGATCATAGACAAACGTCCAAATGGGCTTTAGGTAGGCGTCATCATAGGGTTCACAGCCTGTCCGGTCATCGTACAATTAAAGAGGAAAGCATAGTGGCGAACTGTAAAAGGGTCCACCACCAAGCATGCAGTACGTTGCAAAATGATAGGGTCATAACCTCTTTTGATAAACTTTTTAACAAGTTTAACAAAGATAGTATGAAAGAGATCATGACCACGAAGTTTATAAATCACATCACCATAGAAGTCAGGTTGTGATAGTCCTTGTCGCAGAAGAGTCCTTAAATTACTTTTATATTTGGAAAGAAGATCAGGTTTACGATAATAAAATTTTGCAAAGGTTTTACGAAGTTTATGGTTACGGTAACCCTGATTGAGTAGCTTTTTAGTTATACAAAGATTACGAATATTGAAGTCCTCAACTCGAGTACAAGCTCTTGAAAAACGAGACACGTACACCCCATAAGAAGTTGCTCGGGGAACATCCCCATCCAAGTGGGGGTCATTAACAATGTCAAAATTAAAATCATCTCTCTTGTCATAGATTTTGCTAATTATTTCACCATTTTCAATCGAGGGATATAAATCAAGAAAAGAAACGTTATTATCAGATTAATTAGCTTTATTAAGCTGAAATTCTTTAGGATAAATATTATCAACCATAGTTGGAAAGAAAGGGTTGTCAATGTTCAGTATGTCATCAGATACCGAGAGGTGTCATTAAAAGCTTCAATAACATCTGCCTGGGTATCTGGTGAAAGACTCAACATAAAATCCCTTTCATAGCAAAATAAAAACAAATCTGCGACAAGTGGTGCACAGTTCGTACCCATAGGGATACCAACAATTTGTCTATAAACGATGATACCATACCTGACGAAAATATTATCTAATAGGAAGATGAGTGCTTCACAAACTTCATAGCAAGTCCACATAGTATAATTGTCTAAACTGCCGTTAGTAAAAAACGCGTTAATATTATTACATGCCAAAAATGTAGTATTTTCTCCAGCGAATGTTTTTTGAATAAGAGAAATTAGCTTGTCTTTAATAAGGTGATGTGGTAAGGTTGTATATAGTGTAGATAATTCATAAGTGCTTATTGATGAAACTTGACCTTTATTGAACATGTTATCCATAACGTCTCCTGATTTTTTTATAGACCAAAATAAACTAATCCCAGAGTTTTCATAAGTTTTATCACAATATAGTTTAACGTGATCTTTAACGGCAGTAAGACAAGAAGTTAAAAGTTTGGAGATGTTTGTTGTGGTGCAGGCACTATAATTAGAAATAAAGCGAGCCGTATACGGATTTTTACGTAATTTAGGAATCCAGTACATGGTAGGCAGTTTATTTTGCTTATCGTTTACACCAGCCTTGAAAGTAGTGCACCGAGTGATATGTGCGGAAACAACATCATCCTCAGTAGAATTAACTGGAGTATACGAGTTGGTGCTGCCGAGTTCCAGAGATAAAACATTGACGTAATGTAGGCGTCAAACAATAATTACATTATTAGCTGCTTTATCTGCAGCAAGTAAAACATATTTATTATGAAATTCCTGAATTCACGATTTTAAATTACGAAAGGAAAACCTAGGTCTCGGAAGAAGTAAAGAGGGGTTCGCATTATAAAAGTTAATGCGTGTATCTATAATTTCAAGAATTGACTTTTTCCAAGTAGAAAGCGATTTGGGTCCGCATGTTCTCTACGACATCATTTTATACTAAAATCTTCAATGGAGTGGGCGAACAGGGCACGACAGGTATCAAGATCAAAAGTTGAAGGTAATCTATATTTAGGACCTTTCCAAAACAAATGCCGAATACGTTTATCAACAATATCAAAATTACCAGTGACGACATGACCTGCTAGAGCATAGCAAATTGTTGATGTGTTACATTCACATTCCTTAGGAGTATTATGTACTATATCAAGGTCAAAAACTATTTCGTTGTAGTTGAAAAAAATATTTCGAATAGGCTTTTTATACTTATAACAAATTGCAGGACTTTCGGAGTTTTTGAAATATTTTGGGATAGAATCAACTACATGAGTATCCCGAAAAATACTAGGCATGTCAATGAAATCAATACCTTTATTAATATATAGTAGATTTAGAAAAACCCTGACGTGATCAGATTCCTTGTCAATATTGGGTCGGATAACATTTGTGTCGGTTTGAACTATGGAAGCAGTGTTATACAAGGGATCTGTACGAATGAACATTTTGTCGGCTTCCTCGTCGATCAATTTTAGTGAAGAAATGGACAAGAGGTAAGCCGTGAAAGCATAGAGTGCTTTCCAGACTGTTTAGAAATAGTTTGTTAATCAGCGACAGAAATAATTACACGCGATTTACGTTTGATTTTACCATTACGCCTAAGACCATGAGACCTAGATTTACGCTTTCGAATAGAAAATATAGAAAAAATGTCAAAATTAGGATCTTTAGAAATATTTCCTTTTTGATAAATATTGTCATTAAGGCCGAATGGATAAGGTGTTTGTAAGTTTTTCATCCACTTAAGTTCTCCAATACGTCTAGCTTTTATTTTGAAGCTTTTAGTAGCATCATTATCAAAAAATATATATTCAACCGGATGAACAGTTACGTAATAAAAATTATGACCTGACCGATGAAAGTGTTACTTGCATTATATTTGTGTTCACGAAATCGAACTTTTAAGGATCGACCTGTTTGTCCAACATATTGTATACCGCAACGTGGTGCATTTCAAGTCAGAACATAAATGACGTGAGTAGTAAGTCAATCAACATTTGAAGCCAGACATACATTAAACAATCTACCATTAACAGCTGATTTAATGGTTGACTTGCAAGATAAATAATTGCAACAACTGCACCTCTTAGCATTGCACTTATTAATAGAGGGAAACACCCTGCGTCTTGAATAAACTAAATTATTTCTGAAAGGAGACATAATATCTTTGTTAAACTTGTTAAAAAGTTTATCAAAAGAGGTTATGACCCTATCATTTTGCAACGTACTGCATGCTTGGTGGTGGACCCTTTTACAGTTCGCCACTATGCTTTCCTCTTTAATTGTACGATGACCGGACAGGCTGTGGACCCTATGATGACGCCTAGCTAAGCCCATTGGGACGGTGGCGTTTCCTGTAGTGCTCTTAATGGTTTATTCTCTTGTTGCTCTGGCTTCTGCCAAGTCATTGAGTACCTTCATTGTGGCTTTCTAGGCTATTGTTTTTTTTGTATTATATTTACACGAGCATATTTGCGTTTTACTTATATTGCCTATTGATGCTGCCTTGTTGGTTAGAAATTATATCATGGCGGGGATTTCTTTATTTACACTGTCCTGTTTTAATGGGTTGACAGTAGGGTAAGTGTGAGGTTTGGTGCACCCTAGAACCGGTTTAAACCTCCAGTGGCCTTTGTTGCCACTGACCGTTCCAAGGCGGTAGCCGTATTGTCAACCCTTTTGTGTTTGTGATGTCGTTCGCATTTTTTATTACTTTTGCCTTCTCGTTTGTCTGTTTGCGTGTTTGTTTTTGTGTTTTGTGGTTGACTGTCGTCCTTGAATGCTGCTTTCCTTGTCCGATATTTTTATCTTTCTTTATGTAGTATTTCCTCAAAACAGGTGATCCTAGAGGAGTTACGGAAACTTTTGAGCCATTATTAAAAATCCTAGTAATATTATTAGAAGGAACATGAAACGAGGTTGCCGAATGCAGACTTAAAGGTGTAGGGCGTACATATGGTTTAGTTCTAAGAAATGAAGAATTTGTATTGATGACGCAGAGTGTAACCGAAGAGGTGAAAGATTTATTTTTAAAGTTTTAACTAAAAGACTCATAATTTTATGGAAAGTAATACCATTCTGTGAAAAGCGATATAAGGGCCAATAAGTATTTATTAGAGATACGAATCAAAGATCCATAAGAATTAATATTAGTAAACTTACGGACTGTTAAAAGAGGTCCAAAACTCACGTCAGTGTTTGTTGCATGGGCTCCCTTCTCCTTGTCTCACCCCACTCCCCCACCACTTCCTTTTTTTTTCTTTTTTTTTTATACATATTTCTGTGTTGTTTTGGTCAATTCTTACACATATAGTTATGTTGCCCTCACCACCCGTGCCTTCCCCCCTACCCCCTCTCTCAAAACTCGATTATTTTTGTTAACATATTTCTGTGTTGTTTTGGTCAGTTCTAAAACATATAACTATGTTGCTCCCCTCCTCCCCCCATCCGAAACTCGGATTTGTTTTATTATTATTATTATTTTTTAATAATTTTTTTCTGTGTTGTTTTGGTCAATTCTTACACGTATAGATAAACCACATCCCCTAACCATACCCCCACCCCAGCATCACCACCACCCGAATGTATATATATATATTATTTCTGTTTTGCACATATTTCTGTGTTATTTTGGTCAATTCTTTCACATATAGCTATGTTGCATGGGCTCCCTTCTCCTTTTGCCTCGCCCCCCTCCCCCACCACGCTTTTTTTTTTTTACATATTTCTGTGTTGTTTTGGTCAATTCAATTCCACCACCACCACCAGAATGTTGTGTTTTTTTATATATGTTTGTGTTGTTTTATCAAATCTACACCTATATCAATGATGCGCCCCCACCCTGTCCCCCATTTGTTTATTGGCTCGCCTCACATGGAGGACAGGGGGAGGGGAATGGTTTTCATTTTATCTTCCATTATTATTTGGATATTATTTTTTTTAATTTGAACGCAATCATTTACATATAAAACGAATTAAATTAAATTCAGATACACAGAATGATGAAATATCAATAAAAGGAAAACTGAAATGAGGCCACAATAAAAATTGCCAGATATGCCCTGCCTCCGCGAGTTGCCTTTTGACCACAAATTTCTTTAAATTGACAGCAATTTTGTATTAAAACTGATAAAAATATTAAAATTTCACACCCTGCCCCAAATGTTACTATAATTTGTATGAGATTCTAACAATAATTTTAAATCGGTCCGAGTTTCTATACCCGTCCCGCAGTTTTGTTACCTTTTTTTTGTTAGCCTGGGTCAAGGGTTTAAATTTCTGCTGTGGGTGTTTTTTAAAGAAATACTGATGGGAATTTTATGACAATGAATGAATAAATGGTGTTTTATGGCACGTCGACACATAAATAGGTCATATTGTGCGCATGTGTATGACAACAACCCTTGCTAATTAAAACAGCCGTTTGGCCCTTTTGTTTATGGTTAAAATTTTGTACTATTGATTTTATTAATATTAAGTTCTGCTCATCCCGGGGCTAGAGGGCGTGAGCGGTAGCTATCATATTTCACTACCGCTCATGAACAGTCTCAATCCATCCGAGACTGCAATATTTCGTATGTGTCGTTTTCGGCCGTTTCCAAAGGTCCATTATCATACTCTTTTTTACGAGATCTAGTTTAGAGAAAATACTTTTGCCTGACTTGAGGTCTAGTTAAGAGAAATACCTCGCAATAAGCATTTTAGATTTGTTTGAATGGTGCTTTACGTTTCATTAACACATTTTAGGCCAATGTGATGGTTGATTTTTTTGTGGTAGAGGCAGAACACCCCGTTTTTCCTGGGTAGAACCAGTAGGGTACATAACTCCAACCATCCTTAAGAATCGACACTTTCTCACTTACAATTTGAGTTTCCAGTGGAATTTGAACCAGTAGCGGTGACCGGCGAGGAGGTTTTCAACCCCTCGACCAAAGAGGCGCTTTGGAGGTATAATAAAATATAAAAATATCGGAAGTTTTTTCTAGGGTCGCAAATAAACGACCTCCTTTTATAAAATGAAATGCCCCAGGGCAATTTATACGGGGGTATACGCTATATGTTCTATTTCAGATATTCTTATAGAACTTAGTTTGAGACAATGAGAAGATAATTCCTATGTTGCTGATATCATTCATTTAGCTAAAGAATCATTGATTTTGCCAATAAAAATATTGTTTCATATTGTTTTTTTAGTTGCCGACACCGAGCTATGTGTTGTTCCTGTCAGTAGTTTTGAATTCAATATACTCTTGTTTACAATACTGAATTAGTACCATTTTCTTTTCAGATGGGCTGGCCTTTATGATGGACGTTACGACAACCTAACCCTTCAAGATATGGTGCTCCATGGTGACAGGTATGCAACAGTGCGAAAGAACATACTCCAAACGAAGATCATCATTACTGACGAAGTCTCAATGCTTTCTGAAATAGACTTTGAACAGTTCGAAGTAGTTTGCCGAACAGTTTATCAAAACAGCATTTATTTTGGTGGATTGCAGGTCATCTTATGTGGGGATTTTTACCAACTTCCCCCTGTCTGAAATGCCTTTTATAACGACAGTGGACGTTTTTGCTTCGAAAGCAAGGTATTTCAGGAGTATATCACTCATAGAATTGTTCTTGAGGATGTTGTCCGGCAAGATGAACCAATGCTCATTAGAGCTGACCGTGAAACAGCTTTAGGCTGATTAGAGCTGACCGTGAAACAGCTTTAGGCTGACTAGAGCTGACCGTGAAACAGCTTTAGGCTGTGTGAGTGATGACGTTGACATATTTCTAAAGAGTCTTGAAAGACCACTCCCATCCGACTTGAAGCCAGTGCATCCATTTGCCCGCAATCTGGAAGCAACAATTTTTAATATGATTCTTTATTTGAATTAAAAACAGCAGAAATTTTTTATAAAGCAACCAAAAATAATGGACCAGAAAAATATTTCTTGCTCCAAACTACTTACATTTGAAGATTGATTGCCCTGTTATCTAGTTAAATAATTTAGGTGGGGAACTTGTGAATGGTCTTCATGGAATTGTAACAAACTTGGGAGTTGTTTGTGTACATGTTTACTTCAGTGAGATAAATCAAACACCTAAATAGACACCTATTCTCCAAGTACAGTATCACCAAAAAGTGCAATATTGATGAAAGAGAACAATTCCCCCTGACCTTAGGATATGGACTCACAATTCATAAAGCACAAAGGATGACCCTGAGTTGTGTGTCTGTGCATTGTCAAGGGATATTTGAAGCCGGTCAGATGTCAATGGCGATTGGAAGGGCAACATCGTCAAGTGGCTTGATGTTGACAGGTTATAGAAAGGGGTGGTGTCCACAGCCTAAAACTGTAATTTCCAAATATGATGGTACAGACAGTGAACCATTCTCTTGAGATCTATCTTGCTGTAAAAAACTTGCTAATGTGCCAGCTGAGATCATGAATACAGAAAGTTTACAATATGACTCAGACACCTCGGATTTTGAAAATGATGAATTGGATACCATTGAATTAGTTGATAAAGACACAACTTATGAACTTCCGTCATATATTGATGTTGAGAGTATTAAGTTGGCATCATTTACAGACAACGCATTGACGGAAACACAAATGAGAATTAATCAAGTATGTTTAAACATGAAGGCAGATAGGCTTCATAATTTCTGTTGCGCACAACAGAGGAGACTCAAAGAAATACCTTTCTGATGATTTGGCTCTAAAAACTACAACGCCTAAAGATCTGACGTCAATATTATCAGTTCATCACGCTTATGTTACTGGCGATGAATACTTAAGCAAGATGAATAACTTGCTTGGTTCAATTTATATCACTGATGACCATGTGAATGTAGCTAGTGAAATAGTGTTTTCTATTTTGAAAGCTGAAGGTGATAACATTGCTAAAAACGTTTCAGTTCTCTCGGAACAGTCGTCTTTCAGAAAGGGTGATATATCTGAAGCGGGTAAGGCAAACATAAGGTATGTCGGCGGCATGTGCGTAGCTAAATGCAGAAACCACCATATGCATATATAATAACAGCAAATATAGGAAATCCAGATCAGTCTGTGAAAGATAAGGTTAAATTAGCTCAAGTTAAAGTTAACATTTTAAGCATTATGGTTACTGATTTAGTTGACCGTGACATAAACGACCAAACTTTGGAGGAAATCGAGAGAAGGCAAAATGTTCAGCGAGCACTCACTTACATTACAGATGAAAGTTTCCAGTTTTTCTTGCATCTGAATGGCAAAACTGACCAATTTCTCAACATGGAGGAATTGAAAGTTGAAAAAGGTAATATATTTGAATTTGTGAAAAGAAATGCCGAAGAAAATGAGGAATTGCAAATGTTGTTTGCTGAATTATTCCATTATAACCCTTCAGAGGCAAACATAATTTGTTTCAGTTTACAATGAAATACTCTACAAATACTTAATGGTGTGTCACAAGTATCTCTTAAAGGACACCAAAGATGCACTTTGCATTCAAAAGAAAAAGGCATATAGAGAAAAAAAAATAAAAAAGAAAGAGAAGAAAACAAGCGAAGTGCTGATTTCAATGCAAGACATTTTACACGACAAATCCAAATATAGAGGAAGGTCACATTTAAAGCTTAAAGTTAATAGTATTTCCAGTGATAATTATTTTACGAGCAAGTAATTTACCAAAAAAACTTACTAAAGCTATGTTCAGCTTACAGTGTCTCAGTATCTAACATGAAAAAAGAGGAATTGGCTTCTACACTTAGGAGACAAGTGATATCTACTGAACATATGAATAATCCGGACACACTTGCAGGAAATTATACAGAGCCATCAACATCTGGAGAAAGTGAAAATAAAAAAAGACGAGGAAAAGCACCTAGTAAAGAGAAGGGGAAGGGTAAATCCTCATCAAAAGCTAAATACTTTTGCAAAGTGTGTAAAGAAAAATACATAGACGGGAAGGAATGGATACTGTGTGATGATTGTACCAACTGGTTCCATCGAATGTGTGGTGGTGGTCTGGAAGATGACGAAGAATGGGAAAGCGTCCAGGCCGAAGAGAAAACGTGGTCTTGTTCTGAATGTGCTGGGACACAATAAGATGCTTACCTGTCTATGGTCGCTCCACAGTATAGGTAAAACGACATTCCTTTTTATTCTGTGATGAACTTCTTTTTTGCTAACGGCTGTGGCGTTGTAAAACAAAACGGCTGAACTGATCTTCTTTTAGATGCTGCATTACTTTTTTTAGAAGCAGCATTTTGTCCTAATATGGTAGCATTTATTCCATATTTGTACTGGTGAACAGTGGGATTGTTGTTTGATCCATGGCATATTGTTCTTTGCTGGCAAAAGAAGTTTTCAATTACATCGCTGTTCAAACTAGCCGGTGTTAGACTTCTTCTTTGATTGTTTATCATATTCTGGCATATCTGACAAAATCCACGAATCTTATGATGTCACTATTAGTTTCTTTGCTGAGTAGTGTTTTGAATTTTTCAGGAGCAGACACATCACTTAGACTGCTGACACCATCATCCCATTTCGCAAGCCAAGATTCAAATGAACGTAGTGTTTCTAACTCTGAGTCTTCTACATCAGCAATGGGACGGCGATCACGGAATAATTCGATAACTTTACTGGTGTGCTGAAGCAGCTCAATGGTTTTGTCAAGGTATTTCAGTGATGCTTTGAATTTTTCAATTAGATAAAGCATATCCTTATTAAGCACGTCTTCTGCTAAGTGATTCCTCATTTTAGCAGTTTTGTTCAAGAAGATATGATCATTACCTAATTTAGGATGGACTCTTACCAGAGTATGAGTTCTGTCCCAGTTGAATGCATCCATCTAATGATTCCAAACTATGAACTCATTATCAATCTGCAGCTTTCTGCTGGTGCATGACACGTGATCACCACTTGAATATATATTGTTTCTCAGTTTTTTGATGTTATGGGAATAGTCCATGATAAAAGTAACCTTCTGTGAAAGACGGAATGGATTAATAGTGGTGAAGTTTTGGACCTTGGCGTCATCTTTACTTTTAAAATGCATCATCTGCAATGACCTGTTGTTGCTTGCCCCATCCAAACACACATAGTCAGTTACAAATTCATACTTTTTCAGTTTATTAATTGAATCCCAAACAGATATATAGAGTTCTGGTGTTGCACCCATGGTTAGGAAGTATGCAAATGGGAATCTAAATCCATCATATGATAGAAACATGAATTGTATTACATCTGTTGCAGTTCTAGAGTCTTTTGTGCGTATTTAGGATTGCTAAATTGTCTGCATCTCACACATATCTACTAATTCATCCAGTGTATTGTTACCGCCAGTAAAAGCCATTTGAAGATCTTCTTGAACAGCCATTTCGTCCAGGATTAATCCTCCATAATTAATCAGTATGTAGACGTTTGGATTCCTGGTACATCCAAATAAACATGTTTTCGTTTAACCCAGGATGTTGTGCAAAACAGTTTTTTATATCTTTGCAGCAGGCTTTCTAAAGGAAGGAAACGCATGCCACTACCCCTGAGTGCCGAGTATCCTTCAGGGCTTCGATTCCAGAGAGTAAGAGCAACCTGTATGATGTCTTTTTCCCACCGCCTACCCCTCGTATCTTTATTTGGTGCGTTACATTTATCACTTTGCGCTTTTAAAAGATGTATCATGTTTTCGTCAGCACCTGGAAACAATGATTTTATAAGACTTTCTCTGTCACTGTCATGGCACTGTGAAGCTTTTTCGGGTCGATATAGTTTTATGCAAATTGTTTGTGTTCTGAAAAGAGTACATGCATCCTTGTAGTTTGCAAATGGAACAGCTGCAGAGCAATTCATAGATGAACGTCTCAGTTGACCACTGTTTTCATCCCCTAACCTACTCCATTCTTTGACCATGCTGTATTTTGTAGTGTTCAATTTTGATTCAACAATTTTCCACAACACACTGTTGCATGTTTCAATCTCTTTGTGAGGAACAATTAAAGCTTTCCGTTTTGGAGGATGTCGAAGACGCAACTACTCCTTTTACCAAAACCCTTCTTGATATAGCTGATCGAACTATTCCAAAAACCTCGGCAAATCCAAAACGACCACATTAACCATGGTACGATGATGGCAGTCAGTGATCGTAAAGCTGCATTGAATGCTTTCAACTTGCGGCCGACACAAAATAATTTAGATACTGTTAGAATTTTTCGTGCGAAAGCCCGTCGTACTATTAAGGATACCAAGAGGAAATCCTGGTCTCTAGGCTGAACTCTCGCTCATCTCTTAAGAAGACGTGGGACATGGTCCTGAAAATAAACGGTAAAGGTAATTCTAGTTGTGCAAATCATCTTAAAACTGATAATGGGGATATAACATCTGTCAAAGATATTACAAACACTTTGGCAGAAATGAGATATAGGGTCCTATAGAAACCACAGCGTCCGATCGCAATGGCATCGTAGGTCCACACTGTACTGCAAACATGGACTTGAAATTACAATGAAAGAGGTAAAAAACAACAGAAAGGGTGGTAAAGACTGGGTTACCGAATTGCCACTCACGGTCAACAGGTGGGTTACTTTTCGGGGGTCCTACCCCTCTGCTAAGTAACGAGCAGTCGGTTGATTCTTATCACCCCACCACCGACTGGGGGGACACTGTTTATTACTTGTGTTGTTTACTTGTTGATTTGGTTAAGTGTCCACTGGTCATACATGTACTTTAGTACATTTGTTTCAACACCTGATTATTATCGTCTGGTCAATGTGTAGTGGATTTGATTCATTACTCGATAAGTGTTGCTTGCTCATAGAGTAGTACCAGTGTGCAATATTTGTTTCATTGCTCGATTTTTGTTGCATATTCATAAATAACTACCCATGTTCAACACTCGACTATTGTCGTCAGATCTCATTTATACCTCTTTCTCATTGGCAGAGGCTTGAGAAACGTTAGTGGTTCTACCCAAGTGCACGAAAATTGCCCAGTGGTGCACTTGGAGTGTTCCTCCACCATTGTAAGCTAGAATCTCGCCATGTGACTGTTGCTGCGACTATAAAATCAAAATCAAAATCAATTCAATTCATTGTTCGATGATTGTCGTCTGATCACCATATAGTACCTTTGTTTCCATGCTCGAGTATTGATGCTTTCTCATAAATAAATAATCTGATGGAGTAGCCTCTTAGTTGTAAAAAGATTACGAATTTTAAAATCCTCAACTCGACTACAAGCTCTTGAAAATAAGAAAAGAGAAATGTATACCGTATTAGAAGTAACTCGGAAAACATCACCATCTTAGTTAACAATATCAGCCTTTAAATCATCTCTCTTGACATATATTTCACTATTTATTTCTCCATTTTCAATATAGAGATTTAAATCGAGAGAAGAAGCGACAGCATGAGAAATATAAGCTTTGTTGAGTTGAAGTTCTTTAGTATTAAAATTAAAAAGTCTTATGAAACGTTCAAAATACTGACGTAAATACTTGTTGATCTCATATATTACGTTTGGAGACTTTCTTCACTGCATGTGCTTCATGTCAGTTATTGACATGAATTAAAAACACTTAAATATAAAATTATACACACTAAGAGTACCTAATTTAATAAAATTAATGTATAACAATGTGTCATTTTCAGGATTTAACACTCTGGTTTGTGAATCGGGTTTTAAAAATCACTATGTGTAATAAAATATAAACACGACATACATCTTTCAAACACTTTCCCTTTCTAACATGGCACCTCTAATAAGTATCGACTATTGTTTAATAAGTAGTATCCACGTTGAAGATTGTCGTCTGTATCTATGTTCTTTACTGTCGTCCAGTCACAGTGTAGTACATTTGTTTCAATGGCTGGTCACAATGTAGTACATTTGTTTTTCAATGGCTGGTCACAGTGTAGTACATTTGTTTTTCAATGGCTGGTCACAGTGTAGTACCTATGTTTTAATGAATTCAATGATCAAAGACTGTTGTCTGGTCACAGTGTACTACCGATATTTCAATGATTTCAATGGTCGATAATTGTCGCCTTGTCACAGTGTAGTACCTATGTTTCAATGATTTCAATGGTCGATACTTGTCGTCTAGTCACAGTGTAGTACATTTGTTTCAATGGCTGGTCACAATGTAGTACATTTGTTTTTCAATGGCTGGTCACAGTGTAGTATAATTGTTTTTCAATGGCTGGTCACAGTGTAGTACCTATGTTTTAATGAATTCAATGATCAAAGACTGTTGTCTGGTCACAGTGTAGTACCTATGTTTCAATGATTTCAATGGTCGATAATTGTCGCCTTGTCACAGTGTAGTACCTATGTTTCAATGATTTCAATGGTCGATACTTGTCGTCTGGTCACAGTGTTGTACATATGTTTCAATGAGTTCAATGGTCGATACTTGTCGTCTGGTCACAGTGTAGTACCTATGCTTCAATGATTTCAATGGTCGATACTTGTCGTCTGGTCACAGTGTAGTACTTATGTTTCAATGATTTTAATGGTCGATACTTGTCGTCTGGTCACAGTTTAGTAACTTGTGTTTCAATGATTTCAATATCCTGTGATTATTGTCTGGTCACAGTGCAGTACCTTCGTTTCAAAATGATTTCAATGATCGATGATCGTTGTCTGGTCAGGTATAATACTTTGTTTCAATGATATCAGTGACCGATTATTGTTGTCTGGTCACGTGTAGTACCTTTGTTTCAATGATGTTCGTGCCCAGTGATTGTTGTCTGATCACAGTTTAGGTCTCACACATTCATTTGTATTAGACCAACTCGGTATCATTTGTATTAGACCAACTCGGTATCATTTTTATTAATACTGGAAAGATGCAGACTCTCTTATCGTACCATTAATAGTTTGTTCTTTTTTTTGCTCTTTTGTTTCGTTTCTCTGGCTTTTGACAAGTAACTGAGTACTTGCTTTGTGGCTTTCTATGCTTTGACGTTTGTAGTCAAATAACCACGACCATCTATGGGCTATACTAATATTGCACATTAAAGCTGGCTTGTTTGTTACAGAATATAACCTTGTCGAGAATATCTTTATTTACACTTTCCCGTTTTACTGGGATTACAATAGGGCAAGAGTGAGGACTTTGCAAAATGTTATTGTCGTAACCCTGATCTACTTTGAAAATATAAAAGTAATTTAAAAATTCTATTGCAACAAGGACTATCACAACCTGACGGCAATGTGATGTACAAACTTCGTTTGATCCCTTGTCATAATCACTTTTATACAATCTTTATTAAAATTGTTTCAAAAGTTTATCAAAAGAGATTTTGACCCTATCATTTTGCAACGTACTGCATGTTTAGTGGTTGACCCATTTACAGTTCGGCACTATGTTTTCCTCTTTGATTGTGCGATGACCGGACAGCGTGTGGACCCTATTATGACGTCTACCTAAATCTTTGTAGGACGGTAGCGTCTGATGCACACTTGTCTTTAATATTGTCTTGTTGTACCCTTAACGGTTTGTTCTCTGTTTTTTCTGGCTTCCGCCAAGTCGTTGAGTATTTACTTTGTGGCTTTCTAGGCTTTTTTTTATACTATTTATACATACATGATCATTTCTGTGTTTTACTTATATTGCCTATTAATGATTCCTTGTTTGTTAGAGATAATAACATGGCGGGGATATCTTTATTTACCCTGTCCCGTTTATTGGGATGGAAATATGGTAAGAGAGATATGTGTAGCACCCTAGAACCTGGTTTGAACCCCCAGTGTTTGTATTCTTTGCTACTAACCGTTCCTAGGTGGTAGCCCTATTGTCAACCCTGTTGTGTTTGTGATGTCTTATATTGTCTTTTATTCATCTTTAAAGTCGTTCTTTGTTCCTGTGTGTGTTGTGGTTGACTCGTTCGTGATAGCTAATTTTCCTGTTCGATTTATATATCTACTTTTGGAACCTAGTTTAAACCCCCAGCGGCCTTGCTTGCCACTGACTCTTCCAGTGCTTTAGTACTGTTGTCAACCGGGTTGTGTTTGTGATGTCACATGCCTTCTTATTAACATTGGAATTGTTGTTTGTTTTAATGCGTGATGTATGGTTGATTGTGTTCTGTGAAAGCTACATTTCCTGTTCAAGTTTTATACATGCTTTAACATTTGTAGATTATCTTTCTGACATATATATATTGTTGTATCGTAATCATACATAACAGAATAACTTTCTGTCACGCATATATGGTGGTATAGAATTAATCAATATTTAAAAAAAACGGGAACAAAGTCAGTATCCTTACCATTGGTTATTTGAAAACCTAGAAATAAGTTCAACTGTTTTTTTTTGTTACATTGACAAAAGACTTAAACAATGATAATAGTAGCTCCGTCGACATCCAAACATTTGTTCTAGGACTGGTCGGCTGTCAGTGTATTTGGACTTGGTAGGGTATCATCTAATGTATCTACGACGATGTGTTCCAGTGTGACTTGGTAGGGTATCATTACTAACGGCAGTTTAGACAATTATACTATGTGGACTTGCTATAAAGTTTGTGAAGTACTCATCTTCCTATTAGATAATATTTTCGTCAGGTATGGTACCACCGTTTATAGACAAATTGTTGGTATCCCTATGGGTACGAACTGTGCACCACTTGTCGCAGATCTGTTTTTATTTTGCTATGAAAGAGATTTCATGTTGAGTCTTTCACCAGATACCCAGACAGATGTTATTGAAGCTTTTAATGACACCTCTCGGTATCTGGATGACATACTGAACATTGACAACCCTTTCTTTCCAACTATGGTTGATAATATTTATCCTAAAGAACTTCAGCTTAATATAAAAAATATATCTGATAATAATGCTTCTTTTCTTGATTTAGATCTCTCGATTGAATATGGTAAAATAATTAGCAAAATCTATGACAAGAGAGATGATTTTAATTTTGACATTGTTAATTATCCCCACTTGGATGGGGATGTTCCCCGAGCAACTTCTTATGGGGTGTATCTGTCTCAACTCATTCGTTTTTCAAGAACTTGTACTCGAGTTGAGGACTTTAATATTCGTAATCTTTGTATAACTAAAAAGTTACTCAGTCAGGGTTACCGTTACCATAAACGTCGTAAAACCTTTGCAAAATTGTATTATCGTAAGCCTGATCTTCTTTCTAAATATAAGAGTAATTTAAGGACTCTTCTGCGACAAGGACTATCACAACCTGACTTCTATGGTGATGTGATTTTATAAACTTCGTAAGATTCTTGGTCATGATCACTTTCATACTATCTTTGTTAAACTTGTTAACAAGTTTATCAAAAGAGGTTATGACCCTATCATTTTGCAACGTACTGCATGCTTGGTGGTGGGCCCTTTTACAGTTCGCCACTATGCTTTCCTCTTTAATTGTACGATGACCGGACAGGCTATGGACCCTATGATAACGCCTACCTAAAGCCCATTGGGACGGTGGCATTTGATGTTTGTCCATGATCTTTCTTGTCGTGCCCTTAATGATTTATTCGCTTACTGCTCTGGCTTCTGCCAAGTCATTGAGTACCTTCATTGTGGCTTTCTAGGCTTTTGTTGTTGTTTTTTTGTATCATATTTACACGAGCATATTTGTGTTTTACTTATATTGCCTATTGATGCTGCCTTGTTGGTTAGAGATTGGATCATGGCGGGGATTTCTTTATTTACACTGTCCTGTTTTAATGGGATGACAGTAGGGTAAGTGTGAGGTTTGGTGCACCCTAGAACCGGTTTAAACCCCCAGTGGCTTACTTTGCCACTGACAGTTCCAAGGCGGTAGCCCTATTGTCAACCCTTTTGTGTTTGTGTTGTCTTTTGCATTTAATATTGCCTTTGCCTTCTTGTTTGTCTGTTTGCGTGTTTGTATCTGTGTTTTGTGGTTGACTGTCCTCCTTGAATGCTACTTTCCCTGTCCGATCTTTTTGTATTGCTTGGTAGGGTATCATGTAATGTGTCTACGACGATGTATTCCAGTGTGACTTGGTAGGGTATCATGTAGTGTGTCTACGACGATGTATTCCAGTGTGACTTGGTAGGGTATCATGTAATGTGTCTACGACGATGTATTCCAGTGTGACTTGGTAGGGTATCATGTAATGTGTCTACGACGATGTATTCCAGTGTGGCAGCACTATAATGTTGAGCATTGAGCTCACTGCTACAAGCAGACACAGTTTTGACATACCTGAAATATTGGTTAAAATCGACGATGTGCACTGCTCAATGTCTATAAAGAAATGTGTATACATGTGTATTTATTCTCGCTGTAGTATACATGTTCAGCTAGCTACATCTTTCCGTTTTAAGTGTAATCTTAAGGATTGGTCAGGTGGGAAATTATTTAATTGTATCATCTCGATCTGTATAATTTTGCCGAGAAACAGGGTGCCTGAGATAAGATTACTTTTCTATCCCGTCAGGTGCACCTCTTTTGATGACGTCAGCACATCTTTTGATGACGTTCCCCCCAGTCGGTGGTGGGGTGTTAAGAATCAACCGACTGCTCGTTACTTAGCAGAGGGGTAGAAACCCCCCCCCCCCCCCCCCGAAATGTAATCCACCTGTTGACCATGGGTGGCGACCCGTGTCGTTGGAGAAGGGAGTCCTGGTGGTTGAGTGGCGTGGAGATCTGGTAGTTATCTCCACGTTGCAACACACCACTTTGGTCCGGACTTCAACTAGACGGGCGGTCAGATTTGGCCCGATCTGATCAATCGGTTTGTCACGCCAGCTATAAGAGATCCGACCTTATTATTCAGACAGTACCAGTACACTGTATCTTAACTTACTTTTTATATTGTTCTACTTTAAACATTATATAGATAGGGTCTTTTATGGCGGTGGAGCACGGGCTAATTATGTATTAATGGAGAAGGGAGTCCTGGTGGTTGAGTGGCGTGGAGATCTGGTAGTTATCTCCACGTTGCAACACACCACTTTGGTCCGGACTTCAACTAGACGGGCGGTCAGATTTGGCCCGATCTGATCAATCGGTTTGTCACGCCAGCTATAAGAGATCCGACCTTATTATTCAGACAGTACCAGTACACTGTATCTTAACTTACTTTTTATATTGTTCTACTTTAAACATTATATAGATAGGGTCTTTTATGGCGGTGGAGCACGGGCTAATTATGTATTTCAAAACGCTATATGGCTATACTTGTGCCACTTTTTAAGCGGAACATAAGTGCGGCTCTTTGACTTTTTAGTTAAGGGGTTATGTCCGATGGGTGGTATGGGGGGGTCTGATGCGTTAGCTTTATATGAGTATACCTTCTACGTATTCTTGGCATTTTGCTGTTGCATATCTGCAATTGCATGTTGACGCCTACATTCCAAACCCGTTACGTTGCTACAACTGCAAAGGCTTTGGGCACCACAACTCCAGGTGTACTAAAGAAGAACGTTGTGGTAAATGTGGCGAGTCTGCATTCAAGCATAACGAACCAGATTGTCCTAACGACCTCAAATGTACCAACTGCGGTCTGGGACATCACGCAAATTCAAAATCATGTGAAAAATTTAAAAAAGAAAAAGAAATCATAACAGTTAAATATACACAAAACATTCCCTTTCCAAAAGCACGGAAATTGATAGAAGAAAAATATAAAATTTCAAGTCCAACCTCTTACGCATCTATTCTCAAAACAAAAGCAACACACACAGAATGCAGGGATGCAGGTACGCAATACGAACCACAGTCAGAAATTCAAAATACAAAGAATACTTCCTCAGTATCAAATCCAAACAAAAGTCAATAAATACAACTTAACAAACCCAAATTAAACTTTTCATCTAATCAAACTTTTTCATTTAAATCAAACACAAAATCGGCAAGCTCTGGCAATGTCAAGAGCATGCCAATTTCTCAGGATTGGAAAGGGGGTTCTTCTAAGACTGTGAAGTCTAGTAGTTCCCAAGTCGTGAGGCCTAATACTACCTCGGTTGGAAGGCCTAGTGCTGCTCCAACTAAGGAAGTTGGAAAGCCTAGTGCTTCTCAAACTAAGGAGCACAAGGAGCAGCCAAAGGTGTCTAACGGCCCTATTGAGCTGCATAACAAATTCGAACAGCTCATGGACATTTCAGAGCCGGCAGCTGCACTGCCACTTCCATCCTCGCATGAAAAGTTAGTTGAGGTGCCACTTCAGCTGACTTCTTCCAGGGAGGAGGATTCATCAGTGGAGATGTCGCTGCTTGAGTCTCCTAAGACCTCTCCTAAATCTAAGGCCAAAAATAAAAATAAAATTAAAAGTCGCCTTAACGCTAAATAATGGGTAAAACTAATAAGATCATTCAATGGAATTGTCGAGGTTTGAAACCAAATTAGGACGAAATCAGCTTAATTTTAAATGAACACAACCCTTTTGCCTTTTGTCTTCAAGAAACATTCTTAAAGACAAGTGATAAGGTATCTTTTAAACAATACTCACTATACAATCATATTTGTGATACCGGGGACAAGGCGACTGGTGGAGTTTCGATAATCATTAATCGAAACATTTCTCACAGACCTGTTGCGTTGAAAACAAATTTGCAAGCTATTGCGGTCAGTGTTACTATGCACAGAGTCATAACAATATGTTCCTTATATTTACCACCTAGTTCTTCACTAGACCCTAAAGATCTAAATCACCTAGTTGCACAATTGCCATCACCTTTTATACTCTTGGGCGATTTCAATGCACACAACTACATCTGGGGTTGTAAAGATATAAACGATAAAGGCAAGAAAATTGAGGATTTCTTAGCCAAAAACAATTTGTGTCTTTTTAATAATAAATCACATACTTACTTACATCCTGCTACAGGCTCTCATTCTTCCATTGATTTAACAATATGCGATCCAACGCTTTTGATGGATTTTTCGTGGAGTGTTGGAGACGACCTCTGTGGAAGTGACCACTTCCCGATATTTCTTGAAAATATCGGCCCTCCACTTCTCGAAAAAACGCAACGATAGAAACTTCGCAAGGCTGATTGGACTACGTTTCAATCTCTTTGCGAGGAACAATTAAAGCCTTCCGTTTTTGAGGATGTCGAAGACGCTACTGCTCTTTTTACCAAAACTCTTCACGATATAGCTGATCAAACTATTCCAAAAACATCGGCAAATCCTAAACGCCCACATAAACCATGGTACGACGATGACTGCAAAAAGGCAGTCAGCGATCGTAAAGCTGCATTGCGGCCAACTCCAACAAATTTAGATAACTTTAGAGTTTTTCGTGCGAAAGCCCGTCGTACTATTAAGGATAGCAAGAGGAAATCCTGGAGATCTTACGTCTCTAGGATGAATTCTCGCTCATCTCTTAAGAAGACATGGGACATGGTCCGGAAAATAAGTGGTAAAGGTAATTCTAGTTCTGTAAATCATCTTAAAACAGATAATGGAGATATAACATCTGTCAAAGATATTACAAACACTTTGGCAGAAACTTTTTCAAAAAATTCTTCTTCTGAAAATTGTCAACCAAATTTTCTGAAAAATAAGAAACAAGAAGAACAGAAGAAGCTGAACTTCAAGTCGAAAAACTTGGAAAAATACAAAAAAATATTCACTCTCAAAGAACTTCGAGAGTCCCTTAAAAAGGCTCATGATACATCAGCTGGTCCTGATGATATCCATTATCAATTACTAAAACATTTACCTGAATCCTGTCTCTCTACCCTTCTTGATATATTTAATAAGGTTTGGGTGACGGGAATCTTCCCCGATTCTTGGCGGGAAGCAATCGTTATTCCAGTCCCCAAACCTGGAAAGGATCATACGGACCCAATAAATTATCGCCCAATCGCTTTAACGAGTTGTATATGTAAAACCATGGAACGAATGATTAATGAGAGACTCGTTTGGTACCTGGAGTCCAACAAACTGATAACAAAGTATCAAAGTGGATTCCGGCGCCAACGAGGCACAACAGACAATCTCATACGATTTGAATCGTTTATTAGGGAAGCTTTCATAAAAAAAGAACATTTAGTCGCTGTATTTTTTGACTTGGAGAAAGCTTATGATACTGCATGGAAGTACGGTATTATGAATGATCTACATGCCATTGGTCTTAGAGGCCGATTACCCATTTTTATAGAGAAATTCTTAGATGATAGACAGTTTCGTGTCCGAATGGGTTCAACCCTCTCTGATATTCATGTTATATGTTATCGTGCAAAACACATGAATACTATCGAGAGACAATTACAACAATGTCTCAATAAACTTCAGACCTGGTCTGATGAAAATGGTTTTAAATTTTCTAAATCTAAAACTAATTGTATGCACTTTTGTCAACTTCGTAAACATCATGAAGACCCTCATCTAACACTGGATGGGTCACCAATACCAGTAGTGGATGAGACAAAATTCCTTGGTCTTATTTTCGACCGTAAATTAACGTTTATACCACACCTTAAATACTTGAAGGCCAAATGCCTTAAAGCTCTTAACTTACTTAAAGTTGTTGCAAACACTAATTGGGGAGCAGATCGAAAAGTCCTCTTGCGACTTTACAGATCTCTTTTCAGATCCAAGCTGGACTACAGCTCAATAGTATATGGATCGACTCGCAAGTCGTACTTGCAGATGCTCGACCCTATACATAATCAAGGATTACGACTCGCCTTAGGTGCCTTTCGTACATCACCAGCCGAAAGTCTATATGTTGAAGCCAATGAACCATCACTGTCTCACAGACGAGACAAATTAGCTCTTCAATACGCCATTAAATTAAAGTCTAACCCTTCAAACCCAACTTTCGATAATGTTTTTAATCCTAGTTGTGAACCTCTTTTTGATCGAAAACCGAAGGCCATTCGACCATTTGGTCTTCGTATTAAACCAAAATTAAGAGACACTGAAATCGACCTAAATTTGATTGCCAAGTACAAAGTACCACAAATTCCACCGTGGACTTTGGAAACTCCAACAATTATTTTTGATCTTTGTAATAATAACAAATCCAGTACAGACCCTACTGTCTTTCAAAGCAAATTTAATGAAATTAAATCAAAATACAGTAACTTTCAGCATATCTACACAGATGGCTCTAAAGATGGAGATAAGGTAGCTGCAGCAGCTGTTGTTCACAAACACAGCATAAAGAGCCGCCTGCCTGATAAGGCCTCTATCTTTTCAGCTGAACTTAAGGCAATTGAACTTGCCTTAAATTATATTCAGGAATCTGATGATGACCATTTTGTAATATTTTCTGATTCCCTTTCATCTCTTCAAGCACTGGGCAATATGAAACATGATAACCCAGTTGTGCTTCAACTTTTAGAAAAGTACAATTCTCTTATAATTGATAATGTTATTATTTTCTGCTGGCTTCCAAGCCATGTAGGAATACGTGGTAATGATAGAGCTGATAGTGCTGCTAAGGCAGCATTAGATTAACATGTAACTAATACCAAATTACCTTATACTGATTTTAAAAGTTGTATTAACACATATATTCGTAACTCTTGGCAAGCCGCTTGGGATTTGTCAGTTAAGAATAAACTCCATCCAATTAAACCGTTACTCGGAAAATGGCGTTCTTCTAGTAGACCCATTCGTCGAGAGGAAGTTGTCCTAGCCCGGTGCAGGATAGGGCACACACGTTATACTCATTCATATTTATTACAAGATGAGCAATTACCGGAATGTATACCCTGCTTTGCACCGTTAACGGTCAAACACATCTTATTGGAATGTGTAGACTTTGATCCTATGCGTCAAAGGTACTACAATGTTAATACTATGAAAGAGTTATTTGATACTGTAGATTTTAGTCTTGTTTTAGATTTCCTGAAAGAGATCAGACTATATAAATCATTGTAAGGTGTTCTTATATATATTTACTTGTTTATATACTCGTTGCCGGGCATTTATTGATTTACATACATAGTTTATATTACACCTAATCATCCCTTATATTTTTAATAGTTTTATCTTTATATATTTACATTAATTTTTAATTAATACTTCATTTTTTATATTTTTTTTGCGCACAATATGACCTATTTATGTGTCGACGTGCCGTAAAACACCATTCATTCATTCATTCATTTTGATGACGTCCTGGTATTATTTGATGAAGTCTGAGTATTTTTTGAACGGAAAGAAATGGGCAAACAGGTAAATTAAATAATTTTAAACGAGTAACATGATCAGAAAATAAAGACTCGACACACACTCGGGCTTTATATTTTTCTCAGCCTCACCTGATAAACTGGATGAGATCAGGTACTAACATGATTTTCTCTATATTTCGGTAATTACACTCAATTCAGTCCTGCCTTTGATAGAAGCTCTAACCATAAATTACGGTGCCTCTAAAAGTATATATAGAAGTCGAACAGGGAATCTAGCATTCAAGGACCACAGTCAACCACCAGCACGCATAGAAACAAACAACAAGGACCACAGTCAACCACCAGCACGCATAGAAACAAACAACAATTACAAAGATAAACAAGCAAGGTTTTACGCAAGCGTAAAGAAAACTGTTGATAAGTAAAAAATATGACAGTGGGCAAGTGAACTGATTGGAAAACAAACAATTGTTTGTATAAATAGTGAAAATCTGAGAGCTATCAAGCTGAGATAAGTGTTGCTTTTTTATCAAAACCAATTACTACGCAAGGGATGCGTCAAATATTGTTCAATGTGAAACTTCGCCAAACTGTTATTGATATAATACTTAATGATAGTTTAAAAAAAAATAACAACGCAGACCTTTTAACGTTTTGGCTTGACAGCCTTCATCAGAATTTAATTTTCTGATTTGATTATTCAAATGCAAATTGATAAACAATCAAAAATTATTTTAAGTGACAATGTGAACAAGTTGAATTACTTCATTTCAGGCTTCTCTTGGCATTAAATAAAACCGATATTGGGTAAACATTGTCATTATATATTCATGGATTCAATAAATTTCTTTTAAAGAGTTGCACTTATTCCATTCCAATACTTGCAATTTCATTCAGTTGCACTAACGATTTCATTCTGCTCCGTAAACATCCCGGACACGGAGTAGACTGTGCTACGAAAACGTCAAATCCACAAACGAAACGGTAACCTTTGAACTTTCCAAAATGTGTGTTTATACATTCAATTTTTTAGACGACTTCTCTAGAAATTCAAGTTGTAAAGCATTCTTATCGCCAACTACATGATTCACAGTCTGTTAACCATATACAAATACAAAACCCATATAAGGATAAGAGGCAAGATATGTCTTCCCAAACATGAAAGAGTGAAAGGGTTGACAATAGGGCTACTAAATTGGAACGACCAAAGTCAAAACAGTGCCCGTTTTAACAACTCGTTCAATTCAGCAGTGCATTAGCGCTCATGTAACGCATTGCTGATATTAACAATAATTTGCCATTTGTTTAATTATGTAGTCGAACTGGTGATGATGTGTAATGAATTCTAACATGGATGGCCTTACACAAATATTGTGTTACACAAGATCATAATATAGAATCGAAATTAAAGTCATTTACTTCCGTATAAGCTTACGCATTTGACGAAATGATTATAACTATTTCTTTCCGGATCGCTGAAACGATTTAAAAGCATGCAGACGCCGTAGTAACTGGTCGCTTTATATTAATGAAATATGCCATCGAAATAATTCATAAATTAAACAAGTTTTGACACACTTAATTATTAGGATTTAAATTTCACGAGCGTGTGCGCCTTTAATTTACACGTACGCGTACAGTTCAAATAGTTCACTTATGATCCAATCCATTAGTGAATGCTACGTATTCATGATTTATTGCAGTGCATTTCATTCACGAATTATTTGAAAACGCTACTCAATGGCGGTTAAACAAGTGATGAGCTCCTAACATTTATGTAATTATGTAATTATGCAAGAAATGCTGATAAGGGAGATCCTTTGGACGCGACCAACACAACCAAGAGAATAAAGTAGTAGACTTGATGCTCCTGAGATCGAATGTAAGACACCACCTCTCACACATCCTAGCACCGGCTTAAGCGGTATTCTACTTCAAACCACTTATGTTGGGATCGTTTCTCCTAAAGGATCAGTAAAATAACGCTACTGATTTGTAGCAAGAAAGTATTTTTTACAGCCGCTACCCTGGACTAAACGAACGCTAGACTAAATGTTAATAAATACTGATAAAGTAGATCCTTTGGACACGACAAACACAACCAAAAAAATAAAGTAGCAGACTCGGTGTTGTTACTGTTCATGAGGGACAATGTGTGAATTATATCCGAACACCTTTTGGAAGTCCATTTGGCGCGTGAAATCAACAAATAGGGAAAAAGAATAATCCTACTATATTACATAGTAAGATACTAAACATGTTTGGAATAGTTTCAAGCTCTTATCCAAGTTTGCAACAAATACATTGTCAACAAATAGGGCTACATTTAATACAGAAAAAAAAATAAAAAAAAAATAAAAAATTAATTAAAATAAAAAGAAAACAAAAAGTATGAAATAAGTAACTATATACTTTACTCACGATGCTCACACTCAAGATCTAAGAGTTTCCGCCGCAAGGTCAGGCAAGACAAACGAGTTTTGGAAAGAAAAACAAGAAAAACATTTTTTTCTGTTTTCGGTGATGCAGCATTGGTAAGGTATATTACATGTGCTTTAACACCTCAATATATAGATAACGATAGTCTAATGCTATAATTAAGGCGTTCTATCCATATTAAATTATATTTTGCAGAACATTTTCTTGATGAATAATGACCGAATGCAGATAGGATGATTGCTCAATCTGAAATGCTTCGTCGCTTTCTGTAAACGTAACAGTTGTGTAACAGTTACGCAGTTCCGATTTGATCAGATTCAGAGCAGTATGTATCGGAGCCTGAGCGGAGCATATACGGGGAGATACTGTTTGAGTAAATTATCTTCATAGTGTTACCCTCATGTATATAATGGTGTATAAGTGTACATGTTTATTGATTAACTGTCAAGGTTATGCTATTAATAGCACACATAAAAATACCTAATTCTAGTACTTTCTAAATTATCGTTTACAACATGTGATACATCATATGACTCATTAAATGCTATAAGAAATTTTAAAGCTGCTATGACCTTCTATGGGACATCATATGACTGTTAAGGTTATTTAAAAACAACTTGTGTATCTTACTGGAATATTCTAAATGTTCTATGACATTCTATGATGGTATATATACAGCATTTTGGGGTTGTTGTTTGTGTTTCATTATCAGTATTCAAAGTGGAGTATCTGGTTCATTCTTTTAATTGAGAATTTACAAAATATTGGATTCTGTGAATACAAATATATGCTCATCTATAATAAAGGTGACACTGGATTATTTGGACATGTGTACTATTGCGAATGAATAAACCAGGTTACCTGTTACCTGCGATACGTAGGCTTCGTCGGTAACCCTGTCTTCACCACCATTTCTGTTGTTTTTTGTCTCTTTCATTGTAGTTTCAAGTCCTTGTTTGCAGTACAGTGCGGACCTACGATGCCATTGCGTTCGGACGCTGTGGTTTCTATAGGACCCTATATATCATTTTCCATAACATCTGCTCCCAGCTAAATTCCATTTTGTTTATTTCGCCTATTGTTTTCTCTTTTAGGGCAACGTAGACCACCGGCTACTCAACTTTTCGGTACCAACTCAGTTGGAAAATTTTAAATGGTACAACCTTTTAGATATATCTTAGTAAAAAAAGGAAAAGGCATTATATTTTTTTCTGAAACGCTAGCTTAACACATTACTTTTAGGCAAACACATGCAAGTGTGAAAAAAATCGCTAAAAACTGATATATTTGTTTAAATATTATTATTATCATTGCAATATTAGGGAGCTGAATCTTCTGAAAGTTGTCTCTTATATTCATATAAATAAAAATAATATTTGAAATGAACAAAATGTGTACAGCTTGCCATTTTGGTGGGGGGGGGGGGGGGGGGGGGGGGGGGGGGGGGGGGGGGGGCAATCAGCAAAAAAACCATACAAATCGCTCATTTTTGGAATATTTATAAAAACATATATTGACACTTTCAATTAAACAAAGGTAAAATTCTAAAGGATCAGAGATTTGGAAAAACTGGGACATTTGGGCTAAAAGTTTCAAATTTGAATGAATGAATGGTGTTTTACGGCACGTCGACACATAAATAGGTCATATTGTGCGCAAATATTGATGAAAAATGAAGAAATGAAGTATTAATTAAAAATTAATGTAAATATATAAAGATAAAACTATTAAAAAATAAGGGATGATAAGGTGTAATATAAACTATGTATGTAAATCAACGAATGCCCGTCAACGGGTATATAAACAAGTAAATATATATAAAAACACATTACAATGATTTATATAGTCTGATCTCTTTTAGGAAATCTAAAACAAGACTAAAATCTACAGTATCAAATAACTCTTTCATAGTATTAAAATTGTAGTACCTTCGACGCATAGGATCAAAGTCTACACATTCCAATAAGATGTGTTTGACCGTTAACGGTGCAAAGCAAGATATACATTCTGGTAATTGCTCACCTTGTAATAAATATGAATGAGTATAACGTGTATGCCATATCCTGCACCGGGCAAGGACAACTTCCTCTCGACGAATGGGTCTACTAGAAGAACGCCATTTTCCGAGTAACGGTTTAATTGGGTGGAGTTTATTGTTAAGTGACAAATCCCAAGCGGTTTGCCAAGAGTAACGAATAAATGTGTTAATACAACTTTTAAAATCAGTATAAGGTAATTTGGTATTACATATATGTAAATCTAATGCTGCCTTAGCAGCACTATCAGCTCTATCATTACCACGTATTCCTACATGGCTTCGAAGCCAGCAGAAAATAATAATATTATCAATTATAAGAGAATTGTACTTTTCTAAAAGTTGAAGCACAACTGGATTATCATGTTTCATATTACCCAGTTCTTGAAGAGATGAAAGGGAATCAGAAAAGATTACAAAATGGTCATCATCAGATTCCTGAATATAATTTAAGGCAAGTTCAATTGCCTTAAGTTCAGCTGAAAAGACAGAGGCCTTCTCAGGCAGGCGGCTCTTTATGCTGTGTTTGTGAACAGCTGCTGCAGCTACCTTATCTCCATCTTTAGAGCCATCTGTGTAGATATGTTGAAAGTCACTGTATTTCGATTTAATTTCATTAAATTTGCTTTGAAAGACAGTAGGGTCTGTAATGGATTTGTTATTATTACAAAGATCAAAAATAATTGTTGGAGTTTCCAAAGTCCACGGTGGAATTTGTGGTACTTTGTACTTGGCAATCACATTTAGGTCGATTTCAGTGTTTCCTAATTTTGGTTTAATAGGAAGACCAAATGGTCGAATAGCCTTCGGTTTTCGATCAAAAGGAGGTTCACAACTAGGATTAAAAACATTATCGAAAGTTGTGTTTGAAGGGTTAGACTTTAATTTAATGGCGTATTGAAGAGCTAATTTGTCTCGTCTATGAGTGATGGTTCACTGGCTTCAACATATAGACTTTCGGCTGGTGATGTACGAAAGGCACCTAAGGCGAGTCGTAATCCTTGATTATGTATAGGGTCGAGCATGCAAGTACGACTTGCGGGTCGATCCATATACTATCGAGCCGTAGTCCAGCTTGGATCTGATAAGAGATCTGTAAAGTCGCAAGAGGACTTTTCGATCTGCTCCCCAATTAGTGTTTTCAACAAGTTTAAGTAAGTTAAGAGCTTTAAGGCATTTGGCCTTCAAGTATTTAAGGTGTGGTATAAACGTTAATTTACGGTCGAAAATAAGACCAAGGAATTTTAGAATTTTAGATGAGGGTCTTCATGATGTTTACGAAGTTGACAAAAGTGCATACAATTAGTTTTAGATTTAGAAAATTTAAAACCATTTTCATCAGACCAGGTCTGAAGTTTATTGAGACATTGTTGTAATTGTCTCTCGATAGTATTCATGTTTTTTGCACGATAACATATAACAAAGTCGTCAACATATAGCGAACAATCCACACCTGGATTGATGCGTTTTACTATACTGTTAATCTTTATATTAAAAAGTGTGACAGAGAGTATGCTACCCGGTGGAACACCCATCTCCTGTTCATGAATATCAGAGAGGGTTGAACCCATTCGGACACGAAATTGTCTATCATCTAAGAAATTCTCTATAAAAATGGGTAATCGGCCTCTAAGACCAAGGTCATGAAGATCATTCATAATACCGTACTTCCATGCAGTATCATAAGTTTTCTCCAAGTCAAAAAATACAGCGACTAGATGTTCTCTTTTATGAAAGCTTCCCTAATAAATTATTCAAATCGAATGTCTGTTGTGCCTCGTTGGCGCCGGAATCCACTTTGATACTTTGTTATCAGCTTGTTGGAATCCAGGTACATAACGAGTCTCTCATTAATCATTCGTTCCATGGTTTTACATTCACAACTCCTTAAAGAAATAGGGCGATAATTTATTGGGTCCGTATGATCCTTTCCAGCTTCGGGGACTGGAATAACGATTGCTTCCCGCCAAGAATCGGGGAAGTTTCCCGTCACCCAAACCTTATTAAATATATCAAGAAGGGTAGAGAGACAGGATTCAGGTAAATGTTTCAGTAATTGATAATGGATATCATCAGGACCAGCTGATGTATCATGAGCCCTTTTAAGGGACTCTCGAAGTTCTTTGAGAGTGAATAGTTTATTGTATTTCTCCAAGTTTTTGACTTGAAGTTCAGCTTCTTCTGTTCTTTTAGTTTCTTATTTTTCAGAAAATTTGGTTGACAATTCTCAGAAGAAGAATTTTTTGAAAAAGTTTCTGCCAAAGTGTTTGTAATATCTTTGACAGATGTTATATCTCCATTATCTGTTTTAAGATGATTTACAGAACTAGAATTACCTTTACCACTTTTTTTCTGGACCATGTCCCATGTCTTCTTAAGAGATGAGCGAGAATTCATCCTAGAGACGTAAGATCTCCAGGATTTCCTCTTGCTATCCTAAATAGTACGAAAAACTTTACGATCGCTGACTGCCTTTTTGCAGTCATTGTTGTACCATGGTTTATGTGGGCGTTTAGGATTTGCCGAGGTTTTTGGAATAGTTTGATCAGTTATATTGTGAAGAGTTTTGGTAAAGAGAGCAGTTGCGTCTTCGACATCCTCAAAAACGGAAGGCTTTAATTGTTCCTCGCAAAGAGATTGAAACGTAGTCCAATCAGCCTTGCGAAGTTTCCATCGTTGCGTTTTTTCGAGAAGTGGAGGGCCGATATTTTCAAGAAATATGGGGAAGTGGTCACTTCCACAGAGGTCGTCTCCAACAATCCACGAAAAATCCATCAAAAGCGTTGGATCGCATATTGTTAAATCAATGGAAGAATGAGAGCCTGTAGCAGGATGTAAATAAGTATGTGACTTATTATTAAAAAGACACAAATTGTTTTTGGCTAAGAAATCTTCAATTTTCTTGCCTTTATCGTTTATATCTTTACAACCCCAGATGTAGTTGTGTGCATTAAAATCGCCCAAGAGTATAAAAGGTGATAGCAATTGTGCAACTAGGTGATTTAGATCTTTAGGGTCTAGTGAAGAACTAGGTGGTAAATATAAGTTACATATTGTTATGACATAGTAACACTGACCGCAATAGCTTGCAAATTTGTTTTCAACGCAACAGGTCTGTGAGGAATGTTTCGATTAACGATTATCGAAACTCCACCAGTCGCCTTGTCCCCGGTAACACAAATATGATTGTATAGTGAGTATTGTTTAAAAGATATCTTATCACTTGTCTTCAAGAATGTTTCTTGAAGACAAAAGGCAATAGGGTTGTGTTCATTTAAAATTAAGCTGATTTCATCATAATTTGATTTCAAACCTCGACAATTGCATTGAATGATCTTATTAGTTTTACCCATTACTGAGCGCTAAGGCGATTTTTAATTTTGTTTTTATTTTTGGCCTTATATTTAGGACAGGTCTTAGGAGACTCAAGCAGCGACATCTCCACTGATGAATCCTCCTCCCTGGAAGAAGTGGCACCTCAACTAACTTTTCATGCGAGGATGGCAGTGCAGCTGCTGGCTCTGAAATGTCCATGAGCTGTTCGAATTTGTTATGCAGCTCAATAGGGCCGTTAGACACCATTGGCTGCTCCTTGTGCTCCCTAGTTGGAGAAGCACTAGGCTTTCCAACTTCCTTAGTTGGAGCAGCACTAGGCCTTCCAACCGAGGAAGTATTAGGCTTTACTACTGGGGAACTACTAGACTTCGCAGTCTTAGAAGAACCCGCTTTCCAATTCTGAGAAATTGACATGCTCTTGGCATTGCCATAGCTTGCCGATTTTGTGTTTGATTTAAATGAAAAAGTTTGATTAGGTGAAAAGTTTAATTTTGGTTTGTTAAGTTGTGTTTGTTGACTTTTGTTTGGATTTGATACTGAGGAAGTATTCTTTGTATTTTGAATTTCTGGCTGTGGTTCGTATTGCGTACTTGCATCCCTGCATTCTGTGTGTGTTGCTGTTGTTTTGAGAATAGATGCGTAAGAGGTCGGACTTGAAATTTTATATTTTTCTTCAATCAATTTTCTTGCTTCTAGAAAGGGAATGTTTTGTGTATATTTATATTTTCTTTTTCTTTTTTTAAATTTTTCGCATAATTTTTAATTTGCGTGATGTCCTAGACCGCAGTTGGTACATTTGAGGTCGTTAGGACAATCTGATTCGTTATGCTTGAATGCAGACTCTCCACATTTACCACAACGTTCTTCTTTAGTACACCTGGAGTTGTGGTGCCAACTTTTATTATCGTAACCCTGATCTTCTTTCCAAATATAAATGTAATTTAAGGACTCTTCTGCGACAAGGACTATCACAACCTGACTTCTATGGTGATGTGATTTATAAACTTCGTAAGATTCTTGGTCATGATCACTTTCATACTATCTTTGTTAAACTTGTTAAAAAGTTTATCAAAAGAGGTTATGACCCTATCATTTTGCAACGTACTGCATGCTTGGTGGTGGACCCTTTTACAGTTCGCCACTATGCTTTCCTCTTTAATTGTACGATGACCGGACAGGCTGTGGACCCTATGATGACGCCTACCTAAAGCCCATTGGGACGGTGGCGTTTGATGTTTGTCCATGATCTTTCTTGTCGTGCCCTTAATGGTGTATTCTCTTACTGCTCTGGCTTCTGTCAAGTCAATGAGTACCTTCATTGTGGCTCTCTAGGCTATTGTTTTTTTGTATTATATTTACACGAGCATATTTGTGTTTTACTTATATTGCCTATTGATGCTGCCTTGTTGGTTAGAGATTAGATCATGGTGGGGATTTCTTTATTTACACTGTCCTGTTTTAATGGGATGACAGTAGGGTAAGTGTGAGGTTTGGTGCACCCTAGAACCGGTTTAAACCCCCAGTGGCCTACTTTGCCACTGACCGTTCCAAGGCGGTAGCCCTATTGTCAACCCTTTTGTGTTTGTGATGTCGTTTGCATTTATTATTGCTTTTGCCTTCTTGTTTGTCTGTTTTCTTGTTTGTTTCTGTGTTTTGTGGTTTACTGTCCTCCTTGAATGCTACTTTCCCTGTCCGATCTTTTTATATTTCTTTTTTTGTTCCCAGTTCCTACGCCAGATGTAATGCTATCTTCTCTCGGCAGCTATTTTACGCTTGGGTAAAACCTTGCTTGTTATTAACTGATATCCAGTTGATAATTATTCCAGGGTCTCATTACAATGCTTCCATTATCATACTTTTTGTTGTATACCCATCATACTGTGTTGTGGATTGGATTGGACCATCTAACCATCAGTTTTTATTATAGACTGTGTGCGCATTTAGGCAAGCTGCTGTTTAAAATAACATTTAACTACCGCCTTTCAAAACATGTCTTTCAGGATGCTCTGTCCTATTGCCTTAGCGGTATCTAGATTATATTTTTCTTTCAGCAGTCATATACTACTTTGTAAATCAGTTGTTTTCGTTTAAGAACGATTGATTTCCTACTCCCCTTTGCAACATTAACTTGCATCACGTGTAACACCACTTGCAACATGCTGTATATTTAAGGACTATTGATCTGTCATCTTTATATAAAAACAACCTCCAAAATGGATGGGACATGGCCAAGTGAAATGTTCAACCATACTTTAGGCATGAGCAATATCAATCATAACGAAGATGACAGTAATTCAATATTATTTACGTGAACATAATATCAAAAAGAATACGTATATGGCTGAAATGGTGCTTTTTATATCAGACATCTATGACGCAATTTTATTCAAAGTTATTTTGTTTGTGTTTTTTAATGTCAAATAAAGTGTTCCATTTATCAAGCGAGAGCAGACGAGACATCATTTCTAAATAAAATAAGCCATGTTATCACATCAACCAAATTTCAAAGTGCACCATTGTAAAAAGCAAAAACGTTCTTTCAATTACATGTGTTTTGAAATAATCTTAATGTTATAGGATGGCATTGACGGACTTCCTCTGTAAATCGTTTATAACCGGCACCTATATTTGTGGATGTGTTAAACATAACTGAGCGACGATTTTGCATAGAAACATTGCCAAACAAATCCAGTTGATTATTAGCATGTCTACATTCGAACAAAAATGGTCCATCCCAAATAACAATATTATAAATCCGGTCTAATAAACTGTTCATCCGAATGTTGCACCATACCACATGTTTCAATTTACAATGTAAGTGCACGCTTTTCACGTGTATCATTTGTGTACTAAAGGCCCGCGGGATATAAAGAATATTTTTCTTTTTTTAACAGTGGTGTACTTTTACAATTGTGCTATACATGTTGTCAGTGTGAATGTGAATTTAACAATAGTATATAATTCAATGATGGAATCAAGGGCTGATAATTTCATAGGCTTTTGCATATGTTAAATAAATAACTAGAAGGGTGTTCCACGGACTGAACACTTTATGCTGTCATGTTGCAGGTAAAGGTTTAATGGAAAGAGGCATAACTTTGCCGAAATGAAAAACAAAGTGTTTAGACATGTGTAACGACTTTCCTTGGGGAGCGATGAAGATGTTCATGAAGTTTCATGAACATAGGTTAAATACATTTTAAGTTATGACCAAGCTCAGGTTGCAGGTTAAAGCGTGACGGACGGATGGACGGACGAAGACGATAAATGAAGACAGACTGCGGACAAAGCGATATCTACCTGTCTGTCATGCTACGAAGGGGACAGACAGACAAATAATATGGAATTTTGAAATGAATTGTAACAATTCTGTGAATCATGATTTAATGTTAGCTTTTTTTTTAAATTAAAAGCTTGAAACTGTATTTTATTATTTCCCTTTTTAGCAACACCTTTATTACAAAGAGGTAACGGGTTTATATTCGTTCGTATAGTTTCGTATATATAACAAACTATACATGGAATTTGCTTAAAAAGGATAAATATATTCTAATTTGTTTGGTTATATTTACCATCTTTCGATATGTGCTTTTAATGATTAAAATGGTTAATGTTTGCTTCCATATGTTTTTATACGTTTTTAAAGGTTGACCTATTGAACAGTTATATGTTTACATAACTATTTTGAATTCAATCAAATACACACAAAAACAATTGATGGATTAATTCCATGCCATACATCCATTTTTATATCAATTTGGAACATTTTCTTCAAAAATACCTCCCTTTATAAAACAATAGTTTCACACACTTAAGCTATCGAACTAAAATACTATCCTTAAAAGAAGCGTAATACATTGATCTTTTCGAAAATGCATATTATAATTTGGCACCAGTATGTCAAAATGTGGGTAGCAGCCTACATCCTAACGCGTTTTGTTAGTAACTGGGACCATGCGCCGCTGGCCATGGAATGGTATTCCGCATTGAAGGTACATGTTCACCGTCATATGCACACCGTCTTCGGGATGGCTCAAATTTATGTACTATTGGCATTTTAAATATGGAGTTCTGCTCAGTCCGGGGCTAGAGGGCGTGAACGGTAGCAAGCACTTTTCACTACCGTTCATGAACAGTCTCAATCAAACCGAGACTGCAATATTTTTTTGTATTTATCGTGTTCGACGATTTCCCAATTTCTCCTTTCATACTTTTTTTAAGTGAAATTGGATTAAAGGTACACTTGGCCATTTCGATTAAAGCGACAACTATCAATTCAGATTAAAGACCGTATATCGGATTTTAAAGAATTATTGGATCTATTTTCTGAATATTTTAGTAGTATTGAATAAATTAAAATGTGTTGATTATATTTTAGAAATAGTTGGTGCTGGTTTTACTTCCTTTCTTGTTACATTTTACTCGTAACACTAAGTAATGCATTCCATTGTTGAATCCAATACAAAACCAGGAAATTCAATTATTTCACACATTACATATAAAGCAATTAACTGCTTTCCTAACATTCTCTTTTGTCAAATGCCATAGTTATTCGCCCCCAATCCATGCTATTCAGTTGTATTTGATAAGCGAAGAATGACTTTGTTGCACGTCACAATGACGTCATGCACGATTCAAAATATGTAAAAGTGTTAATTGGTTGTACTCTGGCCCATTATATCATTGCAAAAACATGCTTGTTGTAAATAACCGCCAACGCAGACAACGTGTTGTATCTAATTACTTTATTGCTCTAACAGGTTAGCATCGGTCACCCGGCCCGCTTTGGATTTCTTCGTTACGCTATGCTACACGGATCCAGAATCAGGCCCTTTGGAAAACAGGACGTTTGAAATCGTCCCTCACGTTTGCGGCGATTTTGGCGAGATTTTGAGAGATTATATGAGACTTTCAAAAAGCGTAATTTCAAATGAATTTAATATTAATTTCTTATTTCTAACTTATGAGAAGCAGCAATTGTCGTTAAAAAGTTTAACTGAAGCATCAACAATTGACGTTGCACGTTTATTTACCGTGCAACGCGACGTCCGGCAAACGTCGACTCTATGCGCGTGAAGAGCAGCGCAGCTCGAATATTCGATTTTTCAGAGAATAATAAATTATATAGCCAGTATATACCATCAGAAAACATGGCTAAAACAATGTGTCTGTGGAAGGGGGGTATAAAAACTCGGGCCAATATAAAATTATTGTTAGAATCTCATACAAATTATAGTAACATTTGGGGCAGGATGTGAAATTTCATTGCTTTATATTTATCATTTTTAATCAATTGTTGTCATTTTAAACAAATTTGTGGTCGAAAGGCAACTCTGGGAAGGAGTGGATATCTGGCAATTTTTTTATTGTGGCCTCATTTCAGTTTTCTTTTATTGATATTTCATCTGTGTGACGGAATTTAATCAAAACAATGTTATGTAAATGATTGCCTTCAAATTAAAATTCTAATATCCAAATAATGAAAGATAAAATAAAAACAATTTCCCTCCCCCGGTCCTCCATGTGAGGGGAACCCATAAACCAACGGGGCATGGCGGAGGCGCATCATTGATATAGGTGTAGATTTGATAAAACAAAACAACACAGACATATGCAACAAAAAAACACATTCGGGTGGTGGTGATGATGGGGTTGTGGGATGGTTGTGGGGAGGAGATGGGGTGGGGCGCGAAACATATTGATAAACATATAACAAAACAACACAGATATATGCAAAAACAAACACACAAAAAAAAACATTCGGGGGCATTTGTACAGTGATATTTCTTTCTATACATACTCCATCACCCTCTTACGAGGATACTGTGAAGGTGCGCGTCTGTGCAAGTTAGTGCGAATAAAAGTAAAAGTGTGATAGACAGGACAGTTTGAGAGTGAGATCGATAAAGAGGGGATAGGTATTAATTCACAGGGGAGTGGATAGTAAAAGCAAGGCTAAAGGAGTTTGTCTTTAACAAAACATCCGATTGAAGGAAGTAGCTATCTCGTCCAATCGATTGTCTTATTACAAGAAAACTCATTGTGGAATCGTCATGGGCGTCTGCGGGTAAAATATACATTCGCTCTTACAATTCACAGCTTCCATGACAACTTTCAGTTTCGGCGCTTCAGGTATCCGTTCTAGTCAATCATCCCATTAGTATTCAGTCATTTTTAGCGCATGCCGCCATGTTAGACCTGTAGATTAGAGGTAGTACCGGCCGTGCCGTCTTCTTGTCATTGAACTGAACTTCACTCAAGTTGGCATATTTGATTTTCTGGTACACAAAAAGTATGAGATTTATGTTTTATTCGCTATATATATAATTCTGCTTGTGAGCATTTGTGTCAAGTTATTTGAAAATCCGTCCAGGCATGTAAACGTTATTGACCGGACACGATTTTACCTTTGACCTCTAAGTGTGTCCTTGACCTTGGGGGCCACATACCTGGATTTTGTGCGCGACACATTGTCTTGTTGTGGTGAGCAATTGTGCCAAGCTATTTGAAGATCCGTCCATGAATGCCAGAGTTATTGACCGGACACGATTTGACTTTTGACCTCCAAGAGTGACCTTGATATTGAAGACCTGGGTTTTGCGCGCGACACATCGTCTTGTTATGGTGATCACTTGTACCAAGTTATTTAAAAATCCCAGCAGGGGTTGTGACGTTACGGTCCGGACACGAAATTGCGTACCTGTTTTTGACCTATGAACTGCAAGTGTGACCTTGACCTTTGAGATACAGACCTGGGTTTTGCGCGCGACTCATCGTCTTATTATGGTGATCACTTGTGCCACGTAATTTAAAAATCCCTGCAGGAGTTGTGACGTTACGGTCCGGACACTAAAATGCGTACCTGTTTTTGACCTATGAACTGCAAGTGTGACCTTGACCTTTGAGGTACGGACCTGGGTATTGCGCGCGACACATCGTCTTGTTATGGTGATTACTTGTGCCAAGTTATTTAAAAATCCCTGCAGGGGTTGTGACGTTACGGTCCGGACACGAAATTGCGTACCTGTTTTTTACCTATGAACTGCAAGTGTGACCTTGACCTTTGAGATACAGACCTGGGTTTGCGCGTGACTCGTCGTCTTGTTATGGTGATCACTTGTGCCACGTAATTTAAAAATCCCTGCAGGAGTTGTGACGTTACGGTCCGGACACGAAATTGCTTACCTGTTTTTTACCCATGAACTGCAAGTGTGACCTTGACCTTTGATGTACGGACCTGGGTTTTGCGCGCGACACATCGTCTTGTTATGGTGATCACTTGTGCCAAGTTAATTAAAAATCCATGCAGGGATTTTGAAGGTAATGTCCAGACGCGAACGGACGGACAGATAGATAGACGGTGCGATTTCTATATGCCCTCGAAACCTTTTCGCGGGCATACAAAGAAAGAAAGAAAAAATCCCACAAGGGAAACTAGTTATTGAGCGGAAACTAATTTTCTATTTACAGTATCAGTGACCTTGACCTTTGACCAAATGTCCTGAATTATCATTCTATGAGCCGACGCACCTTTTGGTTAAAGGAAATGTAGCGACACAGACAAACAAGCTCTATTACTGGGAGTTCTGAAAAACTTGGAAAAAGGTGAAAGAGTTATTTAAATTGGATGATAACAAAAAATATATGACCATTTGCAGGTTGGTCTAAAATGGATATGAGAGCTGCCATTTTGATAACTATGTCAAACATCATAGTTTCAAATTACCATATATGGAATACTGATGAATACCATTTAAAGCAAAGAAGATCACTGCAAATGAATGCAAAATCCTTTAATGGTCATGTAAAGCATTATTGCCATTAACTATACATATCTTTCATACATTTGCTGACATTTTTGTCTCGTCTTTTGAACCACTTAATCTGGAAATAGGTTTGACATTTTGCATTCAATGGAAAAGTCAGCATTTACAAGGTTTAAGTTTACAGTGATCACTGTACCCTGATTTAATACTCACTTATTCCACACCATTAAATCGCCTAATGTTGGCAGACTCGACGGCGTCAACATATTGTATGATAACTTTCCTGTCTTTGGCAGTAAAATGTTCAAAAAATTTCATATATAACCTTCTGGTCATTGTCTTTCCTAATGCCAATAACTCACCCCCGCCCCCCCCCCCCCCCCCCCCCAATTTCATATATAACCTTCTGGTCATTGTCTTTCCTAATGCCAATAACTCACCCCCGCCCCACCCCCCACTCCCCCACCCCCCAATTTCATATATAACCTTCTGGTCATTGTCTTTCCTAATGCCAATAACTCTCTTGAATTCCCCATTTTAGCTTACGAAATGAAAACCTAGGTCTCGGAGGAAGTAAAGAGGGGTTAGCGTAATACAAGTTGATACGTGTATCTATAATTTTAAGAATTGACTTTTTCCAAGTAGAAAGCGAGTTTGGGTCCGCATGTTCTCTACGACACCATTTTATACTGAAATCTTCAATGGAGTGGGCGATCTAGGCACGACAGGCATTAAAATCAATAATTGAAGGTAATCTATATTTAGGACCTTTCTAAAATAAATGCCGAATATGTTTAACAACAATATCAAAATTACCAGTGATGACATGACCTGCTGGAGCGCAGCAAATTTTGATGTATTACATTCACATTCCTTAGGAGTGTTATTTACTATATCAAGGTCAGAAACAATTTCATTGTAGTTGAAAATAATATTTCTAATAGTCTTTTTGTACTTATAACAAATTACAGAACTTTCGGAGTTTTTTAAATATTTTGGGACAGAATCAACTACATGAGCATCTCGAAAATACCAGGCATGTCAATAAAATCAATACCTTTATTAATATATAGTAGTTTTAGAAAATGCCTGACGTGATCAGACTCCTTGTCAATATGACGTCGGAGAACATGTTGTGTGTAGCTTTGAACTATGGTAGCAGTGATATTGAGTTCTGCTCAACCCGGGGCTAGAGGGCGTGAGCGGTAGCTAGCATATTTCACTACCACTCATGAACAGTCTCAATCAAACCGAGACTGCAATATTTCGTATGTGTCGTGCTCGGCCGTTTCCAAAGGTCCATTATCATACTCTTTTTTATACAAGGTATATGTACAAATGAAAATGTTGTCTGCTTCCTAGTAAGTATCTGGAATTGAAACTATGTTAACATAAGTCGCTGGTTTGCCAGTATTTTTCGGGTAATCGGTTGTCTCCCCGGGCCTCACCACAAAATGTAATTTCTAATAGATGGACTAGCCAAAAAATATGTGGCTATTGCTTTATAGTATTATAATTTACCATATGCTAACGGTTCATACAGATGATGGTGAAAAATAAAAATATCATTTGTTATATCTTATTCTTTGCTGGATAATATACAGAGGTGACCACGTTTTTCGTTCGTTATTGGGCACACACGCATTTGTATATTATTTCATGGTACTGAAATGTGATGGATGTCTTATTTTTTATATCTATTCGGCATTACTATAATATTATAGAACTATAATTCGCAATTAGAAAATAAATGTATTTGATTTTTACCGCGCTTTCAAGTTACTTCAACTACGAGGGTCATTCACTAACGCGTTTTAACAATTATTTGCGAAGTGAGTGTTGATGTGTGCTACTAAATGAAAGAAAGTTTCAATACCATTTCATTGATTGTAAAATGAATGCTGTATCTTTTATGTGACAAAAGTTATGGAACATTTAATACACATCACTTATACATACTGAGGCATTTTCGTCCTGAGTTTTTTCAGGTATGTTAATTGTTACTTTTTTAAATGCCTGTTTCTTTTTAAGTACTTGTCGAAGACGTTTGAAATGTCTCATACATTACCAGTTATATCTGTGCATTACAAGATTTAGAATTTAAGCATGGTAGATGAAAAGGCATTGTCTTAAACATTAACATTTTAAGCTAACGTGTAAAATTAATTTAATGATAAATGAACATTAAATGGAAGGGCAGTCTTCTGAAATAGCGTTTTTTGATGATCAATATTTTCACTAAACATTGTATAAAATTCTACAATAATGTGTTGAATATGAAATTTAAACACTGAAGGACTAGGATTTATAAAAAAAATATGAAAACATATTAATTCTATGAGAATAATTACGACATTTAAAAGATATTATCACATTTCCGTAAACAAAACGAAGAAAATCAGTGTTATTTCTGCTAAAATTAATGGATATGCATTCACTCATATCTGGTTTGCGGCAAGACCTTTCCGAATTCTCGACAATCATTTTCATGGATTATGGGCGAAAAACAACAGATGGCGTACATTAAAATTGAAAAGCATAGAATTATTCAAATAACGTTTACAACGTTTTGTAACAAGGACATTTTCAGAGATGCCAGTATCCAAAAGGTGTGGTAGGGGGAGGTAATTCAGGGGTATAAATAACCGGAATTTTTTCATTTTTGTTGTGGAATTTAAGAGAGCGAACCCAGTAGTACTATAAATACACTACTTTATCTCAGTGTAGTATCCAGTTCAAAGGATATATGCCTAGTGACAGAACTTTTTGAAGCACCCTCGTACAATCCAATATCACCAAGACATATGATCATAAAAAAATAAAAAATAAAAAAAAAATATAAAAAGATCGGACAGGGAAAGTAGCATTCAAGGAGGACAGTCAACCACAAAACACGGAAACAAACACGCAAACAAACAAACAAGAATGCAAAAACAAGAATAAATACAAACGACATCACAAATACAAAAGGGTTGCCAATAGGGCTACCGCCTTGGAACGGTCAGTGGCAAAGTAGGCCACTGGGGGTTTAAACCGGTTCGAGGGTGCACCAAACCTCACACTTACCCTACTGTCATCCCATTAAAACAGGACAGGGTAAATAAAGAAATCCCCGCCATGATCTAATCTCTAACCAACAAGGCAGCATCAATAGGCAATATAAGTAAAACACAAATATGCTCGTTAAAATTGTGTACTTTTGATTTTATGAATATTGAGTTCTGCTCAACCCGGGGTTAGAGGGCGTGAGCGGTAGCTAGCATATTTCACTACCGCTCAATCAAACCGAGACTGCAATATTTCGTATGTGTCGTGTTCGGCCGTTTCCAAAGGTCCATTATCATACTTTTTTTTACAGTAGTTGACATAATTTTCTTCAGCAAGAAACAACGGAAAATGTTTCTTTTTTTTAATTTAAAACAAATTGGTTATTATATCAACCTGTTTCAATTTTCAATTCCCTTTCGAAAACAATAATTATAGAAAATAATTGAAGCGAATATTGATTTTAATTTCAACTGCATCAAGTGAAAATCACCACTATCACCAGGGAGTAATAAATACATTTATCAGTATCATTATCGTCTGCGAGCAATAATTGTGTTATACTGTATGACAATGTCTTACACGCCCGGGACTCCTATATCAGCTTGGGGCTGGTACTGATATACTGATGGCGAACATGGGGACAGATAGCAACATTATCTTAATCTAATTATCATTTATTTTCTAAATGCAGATTGTAAGAATTTCATTTTGTTTTAAAAACGCAGGCTTCATAACCACTGCTCCCATTTAAATTCCATTATGTTTATTTCGCTCTTCGGGGCATTTCATTTTATTAGATAATGGGACCATACGCCATACGACATGGGGAATACGTTAAAGAAGGATAACTCCATGTCCACCGCCATCTTCGGGATGGTTAAAATGTTGTGCTGTTGATTTTATGAATATTGAGTTCTGCTCAACCCGGGGCTAGAGGGCGTGAGCGTAGCTAGCATATTTCACTACCACTCATGAACAGTCTCAATCAAACCGAGACTGCAATATTTCTTATGTGTCGTGCTCGGCCGTTTCCAAAGGTCCATTATCATACTCTTTTTTTTCTACTGTTACGTTACATATAGTATAAAAAACAACCAAAAAGAAATATAAAAAGATCGGACAGGGAAAGTAGCATTCAAGGAGGACAATCAACCACAAAATACAGAAACACAGAAACAAACACGCAAACAGACAAACAAGAAGGCAAAAGCAATAATAAATGCAAACGACATCACAAACACAAAAGGGTTGACAATAGGGCAACCGCCTTGGAACGGTCAGTGGCAAAGTAGGCCACTGAGGGTTTAAACCGATTCTAGGGTGTACCAAACCTCACACGTACCCTACTGTCAGCCCATAAAAAAGGACAGTGTAAATAAAGAAATCCCGCCATGATCTAATCTCTAACCAACAAGGCAGCATCAATAGGCAATATAAGTAAAACACAAATATGCTCGTGTAAATATAATACAAAAAAACAATAGCCTAGAAAGCCACAATGAAGGTACTCAATGACTTGGCAGAAGCCAGAGCAGTAAGAGAATAAACCGTTAAGGGCACGACAAGAAAGATCATAGACAAACATCAAATGCCACCGTCCCTTAGGTAGGCGTCATCATAGGGTCCAAAGCCTATCCGGTCATCGTACAAGTAAAGAGGAAAGCATAGTGGCAAACTGTAAAAGGGTCCACCACCAAGCATGCAGTGCGTTGCAAAATGATAGAGTCATAACCTATTTTGATAATCTTTTTAACAAGTTTAACAAAGATAATATGAAAGTGATCATGACCGAGAATCTTACGAAGTTTATAAATCACATCACCATAGAAGTCAGGTTGTGATAGTCCTTGTCGCAGAAAAGTCCTTCAATAACTTTTACATCAGGGTTACGATAATAAGATTTTGCAAAGGTTTTAGAAGTTTATGGTAGCGGTAACCCTGATTGGTTAACTTTTTAGTTATACAAAGATTACGAATATTAAAGTTCTCAACTCGAGTAAAAGTACTAGAAAAACGAATAAGTTGAGACACATACACCCCATAAGAAGTTGCTCGGGGAACATCCCCATCCAAGTGGGAATAATTAACAATGTCAAAATTATAATCATCTCTCTTTCCATAGATTTTGCTAATTATTTTACCATTTTCAATCGAGAGATCTAAATCAGGAAAAGAAGCGTTATTATCAGATACATACGTGCACATTGTACAATTGATTCTGTATTCAATGCAATATGCACATTTAATTCTATCGGAGAAACGATTGGTGTTTTCCATTTCGAGGATCAATTAATCTATATCGTCTTATGTTACACTGGTGTGTCTATTGTGTTCTTCAATGAAACAATCTGGCTCTAGTATTCGTTCGTGACTCTTGCGTTGCCTGGGCCATTTTGTTAAAACTGCTTTGATAGCAACACTGTTGTTAACATGAACGCGTGAAGAAAGTGGCGCGCGATAGAGCCGATATGAATTTCAAACTAAACAAAGAACAATCGCAATATGAAAAAATTCAATGGATTTTTCCGCTTAACACACCCATATCCGAATGGTCAGAAATGTCGGCATCGTTAGAAAGTATGTGATAAATACAGTAATCAATATCAGCAATGTCTGGGAGCAAAAAACTAATTTCGAAATAGTTGGAGGGATTCTTCAATATTATCAAATTGAATTGTTATTTAACGACCAATTAGCACATTATTAACTAGATGTTCCTATAAAATGTATATCTTATAATGAATGAACCTGTATGATATATCGATATATGTTATAATTAATGCTTTAAATTACATTCATATTATAATTATTATTCTCCATATTACAAAAATTAGAAAATGGCCATGTAGAAAGCACCGCATATAAACGCAATGGCACCGTAGGCCCGTACTTGATCACATACAAATGGTAATTTAAATTAACAATGATAGGACATACACAACACTAAGAGTGGTGAAGACAGTGTTATTACATACCTTACTATAAATAGTAACACATTTTAGTAGAAAAAACATGATTATCAGTCCTGTTTTTAACTCCATAATGGGCACACTGTGCCATTATGGATTATGGAAAATCGGCACAATACCAACAGACTGTCCGCACGCGAAGACGTCAACGTCATCAAGCAACACAAAGACGTCATATTGCCGCGCTATGGCTGAGGAGCGGACGTTGACATCTCAACTGCAATTTTCACGCCAGGAAATGAACGTTTGAAGCTTTCAAATGTATCATTAAAGAGAAAGACAAGGAAGAAAACTAACCTAACGTAAATGATTAATTTAATATAGATCTAATGTATTTATTTTCCAAATAATTGTTTGCATCTTATGCTACTTGTAAGTATTATTTTGTAAACATGTCAACGTATTTTGTCATAAAAATGCACCGTTTGTTCTTATTCTTCTTCTCCATTTATAGTATAGAATAGAGAGATGTAATAAAAAGGCGAATATACGGCCGTGGTGTACCTTTTGTCGATAATGGATAATGACACACCTAGTGCATGGCCCTCGGGCCATTAGGGCACTAGGTGTGCCATTGTCGACAAAATGCACACCACGGCCGTCGGGCCATTACGGCATTAGGTGTGCCATTATCGAAAAAAAGGCACACCACGGCCGTATATTAACATCTAATTGCTGACTTGGCAGGGTCAGAAGTCAATATGGCCTACTGGTTAGCCCTAATCAATTACGTGTGTACAGAACTCAGCTATTTTCCTGTCTTCGGTGCCCATACTGACAAAGCTGTGTAAATAATACTAGTAGTACATCCTATCAAAAGCAAATCTCTACCAACAAAGTGAATTAAGTAGAATAAAGGTTGTGATAGTCATAGTCGTAGAAATGTTTTTAGGTTGTACTTCTTTTTCTTCTTCGGTTTTCGTTGCGGGTATTTACCTTTGAGAAAGATCTACAATAACGATATATCATTGAAAAAGAGTATGATAATGGACCTTTAGAAACGGCCGAAAACGACACATACGAAATATTGCAGTCTCGGTTTGACTGAGACTGTTCATGAGCGGTAGTGAAATATGCTAGCTACCGCTCACGCCCTCTAGCCCCGGGTTGAGCAGAATTCAATATTAATAAAATCAATAGTACAAAATTTTAACCATCCCGTAGTTGGCATGCATACTGCGGTGGACATGAAGTTCTTTACATTGCTTACAAGTCCTAGCAAAACGAATGAGCTGAGAGATATAAACTCTGTATGATGAGAACGAGGTACGTCCCCATGTAAATGTGGATATTTAACGATGACAAATGTAAAGTCTTCTCCCTTATTTTAGTTTTTAGTATTTAGGTAAAGATTTGAAATCGACAGATGAAGATCTGGGAATGCTGCTACGGTATCAGAACTGTTGACTTTGTTCAATATCAGCTTTAGTGAATAAATATTAGTCATCATATAAGCAAAGGACTGATTATCAATACTGATCATATCATCAAGATTAAACACATCAATAATGTCTCTCTGGCTCTCGGGTAACACACTCAACATAAAATCTCTTTCATACAAGTATAGAAACAATCTGCGGTAAGTAACGCACAGCTGGTACCCACAGGATTACCAACAACATGGTTTCACTGTATCTAATGAAGATGTTATCTAAAAGAAAAGATAACGGTCTACAAACATCAGCGCATGCTCAGGTGTTATATTTATCATTAGTGACGTTTGTAAAGAAGGCCATGACATTACAAGCAAGAACAGTAGTTCCTTTTCTGGATAATGTATTCTGTGTTGGTTAAATCAATCCATCTGTAACCCTGATCTACTTTTAAGATATACAAGTAATTTGAGAACTCTTCTACGATGAAGACTACATGTATCACAACGAAATGTCTTGGGTGACGTGTTTTCAAACTTCTTAAGATCCCTGGTCATAATCACATTCAAACAATCTTTTTTGAACGTGTTTAAAGGTTTATCATTTTTCAAGGTACTGCATGTTTAGTGGTTGACCCAATTACAGTTCGCCACTATGCTTTACTCTTTGATTGACACATTGTGGTCCCTACGAAGACGTCTACCTAAATCCTTTTAGGATGGTTGTGTTTGATGTTTGTCTTAAATCCTTAAATTGTATTAGTTGTTTGGTTTAATGCGGTTTTTTGTAAGACTGTTTCTGTGAAAGCTACATTTTATTTTCATACATACATCCCATATTGAAAATATCATAATGAATGTTCCTAAGTTACGATTTCATTATAATAAATACAATGCTTTTAATATTCTTCATTCTGAGTCACTAATGTGTTTGTTTGCTACGTCACTGTTGTTGTAGCATTTAAAGTGACACTATCGTCACACATATCTCATCTCATGTCTAATCTCTGATGATTTATCTCCACTGTCGAGCAGTTTCAATGTGTGTATAAAAAGTCTATATAAAATGTCAATTATCAAATAATGTAGCAATTGCATGCGATATTTTACAATACATATCTAATGGAGTTCAGATGTATTCTCAGTCGTAATGCAATATAGATGTTTTATCAGAAAGTCTGATCATATTCCGATGAATGTGCGGGCAACCTTATAATTCTCGAAGGAAGTCCATATTTAAAAAAGCGGTGATTTCGTTTCAACACGAGCTTGGTCAATAAACTCTATCCCCTCAACACCAATATTATCATTTCACTGTGTTGAATAACTTTAAACAGAGGAATCTACAAAGGTATCTATGTGTGTTGCTGCTCTCTAGAGTTATGATACATACATAGGTTGGAAAACGTTACAAATAAATAGAGGATTTTACACAAGTACTCATTCATTATTGAATTTATAAAACGAGTTGGTAAAATGATATAATGAGAGGCAGTTGCCGAACTCCCTCATCTAACACTGGGCGGTTCACCTTTACCAGTAGTGGATGAGACAAAATTCCTAGGTCTTATTTTTGACCGTAAATTAACGTTTATACCACACCTTAAATACTTGAAGGCCAAATGCCTTAAAGCTCTTAACTTACTAAAAGTTGTTGAAAACACTAATTAGGGAGCAGATCGAAAAGTCCTCTTGCGACTTTACAGATCTCTTATCAGATCCAAGCTGGACTATATCGTCAATAGTATATGGATCGACTCGCAAGTCGTACTTGCAGATGCTCGGTCATATACATAATCAAGGATTACGACTCGCCTTAGGAGCCTTTCGTACATCACCAGCCGAAAGTCTATATGTTGAAGCTAATGAACCATCACTGTCTCATAGACGGGACAAATTAGCCCTTCGGTATACTATTCAATTACAGTCTAACCCTTCAAATCCAACTTTCGATTCTGTTTTTAATCCTAATTATGAACCTCTTTTTGATCGAAAACCGAAGGCCATTCGGCCATTTGGTCTTCGTATTAAACCAAAATTAAGAGTCACTGAAAGTGACCTAAATTGTATTGCCAAGTACAAAGAACCACAAATTCCACCGTGGACTTTGGAAACACCAACAATTATTTTTGATTTTTGTAATAATAACAAATCCATTACAGATCCTACTATCTTTCAAAGTAAATTTAATGAAATTAAATCGAAATACAGTAACTTTCAACATATATACACAGATGGTTCTAAACATGGAGACTAGGTAGCTACAGCAGCTGTGGTTCACAAACATAGCATAAAGAGCCGATTTAGGAATACGTGGTTATGATAGAGCCGATAGTGCTGCTAAGGCAGCATTAGATTTACATATATCTAATACCAAATTACCTTATACTGATTTTAAATGTTGTATCAACACATATATTCATAACTCTTGACAAGGCGCTTGGGATTTATCAGTTAACACTAAACTCCATTCAGTTAAACCGTTACTCGGAGAATGGCGTTCTTCTAATAGACCCATTCGTCGGGAAGAAGTTGTCCTAGCCCGGTGCAGGATAGGACATACACATTATACTCATTCATATTTATTACAAGGTGAGCAATTACCATAATGTATACCCTGCTTTGCACCGTTAACGGTCATACACATCTTGTTGGAATGTTTAGACTTTGATCCTATGCGTCAAGGGTACTACAATGTTAATACTATAAAAGAGTTATTTGATACTATAGATTTTAGTCTTACTTTAGATTTCCTAAAAGAAAACAGGCTATATGAATCATTATAATGTGTTCTTATATATATGTACTTGTTTATATACCCGTTGACGGGCATTTGTTGATTTACATATATAGTTTATATTACTACCATATCGTCCCTTATTTTTTTAATAGTTTTATCTTTATATATTTACAATAATTTTTAATTAATATTTCATATTTTCATCTGTCATTAGTTTTTGCGCACAATATGACCTGTTTATGTAAAACACCATTCATTCATTCATTCTATACAGGATTTAAAAAAAACATGCATGTTCGCCAAGTGAGCTCAACCGATGTAATCACTTTTTAATAACGGAATAGTTTATTTTATTAGAATAACTTTGCAAGACACAAAGAAATATAAAAAGATCGGACAGGGAAAGTAGCATTCAAGGAGGACAGTCAACCACAAAACACAGAAACAAACATGGAAACAGACAAACAAGAAGGCAAAAGTTATAATAAAAGTAAACGACATCACAAACACAAAAGTGTTGACAATAGGGCTACCGCCTTGGAACGGTCAGTAGCAAAGTAGGCCACTGGGGGATTTAAACCGGTTCTAGGGTGCACCAAACCTCACACTTACCCTACTGTCATCCCATTAAAACAGGACAGTGTAAATAAAGAAATCCTCGTCATGATCTAATCTCTAACCAACAAGGCAGCATCAATAGGCAATATAAGTAAAACACAAATATGCTCGTGTAAATATAATACAAAAAACAATAGCCTAGAAAGTCACAATGAAGGTACTCAATGACTTGGCAGAAGCCAGAGCAGTAAGAGAATAAACCATTAAGGGCACGACAAGAAAGATCATGGACAAACATCAAACGCCACCGTCCCAATGGGCTTTAGGTAGGCGTCATCATAGGGTCCACAGCCTCTCCGGTCATCGTACAATTAAAGAGGAAAGCATAGTGGCGAACTGTAAAAGGGTCCACCACCAAGCATGCAGTACGTTGCAAAATGATAGGGTCATAACCTCTTTTGATAAACTTTTTAACAAGTTTAACAAAGACAGTATGAAAGTGATCATGACCAAGAATCTTACGAAGTTTATAAATCACATCAACTCAGAAGTCAGGTTGTGATGGTCCTTGTCGCAGAAGAGTCCTTAAATTACATTTATATTTGGAAAGAAGATCAGGGTTACGATAATACAATTTTGCAAAGGTTTGTTCTTTTCATACAACAACATCACGAAAATTAAAAACATGAGAAGAATGGTCCCAAATAAATCGTTACACACGAACGCAAAGCCACCGTAGATCCGCACTGTACCACAAACAAAGAGTAATCAACTATCAAATGAAAAGGACAATACACACAGTGGTGAAGACAGGGTTACCGATTTGGAACGATCGGTAGGCAATAAGGCCTACAGGTTAGTTTAAATCGATTTTAAGTGTACACAACGTTGCTATTATCCTCTCTTCTTTTCTCAAAATAACAAGACAGTGTAAACAAAAGTACATCCCATCAAACGGACATCTCTAACAATAAATTTCACATCCAGAGAAATTAGGAAACGATACACATATATGTTACTGTAATATATATAATATATATATATATATATATATATATATATATATATAAAACAAGAAATATAACTGTAAGTGACAAGTGACGTTTGACCTCTAAGTATGACCTTGACCTTGGAGCCATGGACCTAGATTTTGTGCGTGACACGTCGTTTGGTTGTGGTGAGCACTTGTGCCAAGTTATTTGAAAAATCCGTCCAGGCATGCAAAAGTTATTGACCTCCAAGTGTGACCTTGACCTTAAAGACCTGGGTTTTGCGCGCGACACATCGTCTTTTTATGATGAGTTATTTTAAAATTTCTGCAGGGGTTGTGACTTTACGGTCCGGACACGAAATTGCGTACCTGATTTTTACCTATGAACTGCAAGTGTGAACTTGACCTTTGAGGTACGGAGATGGATTTTGCGCGCGACACATCGTCGTGTTGTGCTAAGTTATTAAAAAATCCCTGCAGGGGTTGTGACGTTACGCTCCGGACACGAAATTGCGTACCTGCTTTTGACGTATGAACTGCAAGTGTGACCTTGACCTTTGAGGTACGGACTTGGGATTTGCGCGCACTCATCGTCTTGTTATGGTAATTACTTGTGCCCAGTTATTTAAAATCCATACATGGGTTATTGCTTTTGCCTTCTTGTTTGTCTGTTTGCGTGTGTGTTTCTGTGTTTTGTGGTTGACTGTTCTCCTTGAATGCTACTTTCCCTGTCCGATCTTTTTATATTTCTTGTGACGATACGGTCCGGACACGAAACTGCGTACCTGTTTTTGAGCAATGAACTGCAAGTATGACCTTGACCTTTGAGGTACGATCCTGTGTGTTGCGCGCGACACATCGTCTTGTTATGGTGATTACTTGTGCCAAGTTAATTAAAAATCCATACAGGGGTTTTGAAGGAACTGTCCGGACACGAACTGCGAAATGGCGGACTGACGGACGAAAGGACAGACGGACGATGCGATTACTTTTCGGGGGCATAAAAAAAAACATAAAAGCAATCAGGATGTATCCAGAACAACCACAACAGTTGCAGCCAAAGAGAAAGCCATTCTAGGGTACAACAAGAAAACCCGAAGGACGAAAGTTCGTGCACCAACCTCTTCTTTCAGGGTTTCAGACGCAGTCATGGAGTCCCACGAGGTTGTCCATTCATCGCACAAAAGAAAAGTGAAGCATAATCTGTTTTACAAAAAATGTTGTGTTGATGCTTGATGTAGCCCAGGCGAACTTCGAAACGGGGGAACCGATAGTATTGCTTCATGATCAATGTCGCACGGTTAACCAGACCAACATGATAGTGTTTCTTAATGAAATTGGGTGTACATTCAACCGATTCCACACAACCGTATTATATAATGAAGAAAAAAGCACGCTCAATTTGAATTGCGGTAAAGATTCTAAGACTACTCCAAAATATCTTTTTATAAAAAGCCGGAGGTCCTATAATTTATTATTAGTATAAAACAATTGGAATTGTCATTTTCAGACCTCAACATACGAGTAATTAATGCACTCTTAGGGACAGTCACTGTAAAAAGATCGGACGGGGAAAGTAGCATTCAAGGAGGACAGTCAACCACAAAACACAGAAACAAACACGCAAACAGACAAACAAGAAGGCAAACGTAATATTAAATGCAAACGACATCACAAACACAAAAGGGTTGACAATAGGGCTACCGTCTTAAAACGGTCAATGGCAAAGTAGGCCATTGGGGGTTTAAACCGGTTCTAGGGTGCACCAAACATCAAACTCATCCCATTAAAACAGGACAGTGTAAGTCATGATCTAATCTCTAACCAAAAAGGCAGCATCAATAGGCAATATAAGTAAAACAAAAATATACTCGTGTAAATATAATACAAAAAACAATAGCCTAGAAAGCCACAATGAAGGTACTCAATGACTTGGCAGAAGCCATAGCAACAAGAGAATAAACCATTAAGGGAACCGCCCAAAAGTTCCATAGACAAACGAATTCGGCTTTTGTTTTGTAAAAGTCCTAACTATGATCTTCCATTGTTGATTTTGATGCGCTTCGTTCTCAGATTACCCAGTTCATCAGGGATTTGAATATTAAATGGTGTCGTAAGGTCGAACTCCACATCTACTTGAAATAAAGAATATTTAAAATCATAAATACCCATAATGTTTTTAATGAATTGTAGTCTCAATTGTTTGTGTTATTATTGCACACAAAATAATTGTAATGCAAATCGGATATAAACAGTATATATATTTAAATTCCACGTCATCTACTTTATTTCACATATAACTCGCTAAATGTAATATTTATGTAAAGATAAAAGTATATTGAGTGAATCGAAATGTTATGAGATTATTTTATTATAACTGATTGATGAATGTTTGTAAAACTTTGAAATTATAAAAAGGCATTTGCCCTACGAAGAAAACGGGATCGTTTCTAGTCCAGTGAATTAGATTATGTATCACTGAATAACAGTAAATAGATTTAACTAAAAACAAGAAATTGTTATACATACTCTATTGCATTTGGTTTTCGGTAAAATATTATTAAAATATAAAATTAAGAATAATTGAATTTCCAACGCTCCATTTTTGTAGGGGCGATGTGCATTAAACTTTCGATAAGCCAAAAAACCGATAGATACACTGTCAGGTAGACACAACAATCATGGGGAGACAGAGTTATTTACGTTGACGTTTCATGACCATATAATATAAAACCCTTATTTCACTTAGGTTGGTACATCGGAACAGCATAAAACAAGTATAAAAGTCGAACAAGAAACGCAGCTTCCATAGAAGGCAGTAAACCTAAAAACAGAAAAAGTGAAAAACATGAATGGCATTGTGAAGAAAGAATAAAGGCATAAGACGTCAAAAACACAAAAAATGTTGACAATAGGGCTATCGCCTTGAAATGGTCAAATGCAAAGGCCGCTGGGGTTTAATCCTACCACTTACCCTACTGTCATCCCAATAAAACAGGACAGTGTAAATAAAGAAATCCCACCATGAACTATTCTCTAACCAACAAGGCAGCATTAATAGGCAATATATTAAACACAAAAATGCTGGTGTATATGTAAATACAAAAGAAAATAGCTTAGAAAGCCACATTGAAGGTACTCAGTGACTTGGCAGAAGCCAGAGCAACAGGAGAATAAACCATTGAAGGCACGACAAGACAAGATTGCAGACAAACGTCACCGTTCTTTTGGGCTTTAGGTAGACGTCATCATAGGGTCCACAGCCTTTGTCATTGCACAATTAAAGAGGAAAGCATAGTGTCGAACTGTGAATGGGTCCACCACCAATCATGCAGTGCGTTGCAAAATGATAGGGTCATAGCCTCTTTTGATAAACCTTTTAACAAGTTTAACAAAGATAGCATGAAAATGATCGTGACTAAGAATCTTACGAAGTTTGTAAATCACATCACCATAGAAGTCAGGTTGTCGCAGAAGAGTTTTATATTGGAAAGAAGATCAGCCTTACGGTTATACACTTTTGCAAAGGTTTTACGAAGATTATGTCAACGGTAGCTCTGGTGGAGTAGCTTTTTAGTTATAAAAAGATTAGGAATATTTAAGTCCTCAACTCGAGTACAAACTCTAGAAAGACGAATAAATTGAGACACATAGACACATAGACTCTATAGGAAGTTGCTCGGGGAGCAATTCACAATGCTTTTTTGTTGGCGACCAACTTTATGTTTTTGAGATAAATTAATATATTGTTTACCACGGGAAAAAATCGCAGTTGGCGGTATTGGGTGAAACACCAATATTAACATTCCGAGTTTTGCTTTAGTTTTTAACGTGCCATAGCTGATTTTTACAAACTAAATTGTTTCATGATGACTTTATAGTAAACGGATTTATATTAATATTGACGCAAATTTTGTCGATGAAAACTAAATTCGCAGTACTCACCGTTCAAATAAAACTGGTGTCTTATATAAAATGGCAGCTTTTGTCATCTATTGAGATGCGTTGCACTTCACATTACCTCTCATGAACAGACTCAATAAAACCGAGTCTGCTACTTTTATCTCTTGTTTGTGTTTGTTGCTTCCATGGGATCCTCTTTTCAGTATTTATTGACATTCACATTAGCGTTTGTTTAGTGTTGTGTAAAAAGTGGCCGTAAAAAGTTGCCCAGTCTACAAATTAGAAGTGTTATTACTTACTGGTCCTTTGGGATCATCAAGACCAGTTTTTGTGGCTAGAATATCGTTTAAGCCATGGCTAGGAGGCGTGAGAGGTGCAACACTTCACATTACCTCTTATGAAAAGACTCAATAAAACCGAGTCTGACAAATCTGGGATTAATTTATGTTGGTCAATAAAAATACAAGAGACGTACTTCATATAATTTGCGACAAGCTTCTTAATTCATCTATAAGTACTCTTGATCTTTCCACACTATACACACTTTTACCACATAACCTTACCAAAGACAAACGTATTGCTCTTTTCTATGAAAATTACAATAATAAAGTAAATTCGTAGCTACATCCTCTTACAAACTAGGCAGCATTTCATTATTAACAAAGTCCCTTGTAATACACAGAGTGGGATTTGAAGCAACATAGAACCTCGTTTACTTCCAGCGGCCTTTTTATCACTGACCTTTTATAGGCGATACCCCTGTTTTCACGACTTTTTTGGAGTGTATCATCACATACTTTGTCTTTAAGTGTTGTTTGTTTTGAATGCATGTTGTGTTGATGAATACGATATGTGAATTTATATTTCCTGTACG